>JAMQGT020013427.1:0-30000 GCA_024447675.2 Pterophyllum scalare
CTTCTTCCATGCATCTGATTAGTATTGTACTAAAAGGCTTACGTAGCACGCAGGCCAGCTCAGTCTGTCAGTCTGTCTCTGATTTTTATCCGGCTCTAATTGTCTCTCCGTTGCTCTTCAGCAGCGCTGTGACTTTGACATGATCGCGGGTGTCAAATATTTGGTGGTGGTGGGGTGTTACAAATATTCTGAAGTCTGTTTATTGTTATCACTTCTTGACTGTTTAAATCAGATAAAGTCAAGCAGCAAAGTTCACCTCAGCCTTTTAGCTCCAAATGATGATTTAAAGTTAATGTTTCTCTGCTGCAGTGTGTGCTGCAGAAGCTTTGATAAATGAGCACAGCCTCACTTTTTTTGACCTTTGAATCATAAAACGCCTTTTGATTATTATGGAAGCCCTTTAAATGTATTTTCTTCTGCTTAAAAATATTTTGATTTTTTTTCCCTCAGTTAAATGATGTGTTGATTATCTAAGAGTCAAACGAGGACAGGACTGATAAGCCCGTTAAGAGTTCTCGATGATACCCAGCGCTTGGTCTACAACACAGATCCAGTTCGGAGCGCAGGGCTACGACACGGCCTCTCTCTCTTTGTGGCTGAGTGAGATAACTTTCTGAGGCAGAGAAATGTGTGCCAAGCCACGCTGATAAAGTCTTCTGTCCTACAGGGCTTTAATAAAGCTGAATCACAGTCGATACTATCGCAGCAGCCCTTTTGTGCTACAAGAATGATGACATGTTTTGTCCTTGCTGAGGGGGAAGAGAGAAGAAGGAGCATGAGGGCATCTTGTGAAGTTCTCTAGTGCAGTCGGACGGGTTGACTCGGGGTCTTAGAGGATTATGCTAACCTACGGAGTATTTTCCAGCATGCCTTCAGGCACGTACGGGTGATGTCTGAGTATTTGTATGTGTCACCCTGAGACGTAGTACATGTATTAAGGGTCAGTGTTGTTCATTGTGTAAACAGTGTGTGTTTTGTACTTTATGTGGAGCAGAGAAAATGAGCTGTGTTCTGCAGTACGAGCCAAATGAACTGGTAACTAGGAAGTATTGGCAAGAGGAGGACAGCCCTCAGGCTGTAGGTCGATAAGCTAGCTGCTACAACAGCACTTTTAGTGTCCACACTGGCTCCATTGTGTTCGTGTGTATTTGCTTGTATGGGCATTCATATTGTTGTCTGTTGCTGCATTAAAACCAAAGCTGAGAGTAATTCCTTGACTTTATGGTGTCACTGTGCTGGAAGTGGTGGTGTGTTTCTTCTCTGTCTGGTCCATAGTGGGCCTCTCAGGTTTCCATACCTACCTGATCAGCTCCAACCAGACCACCAATGAAGATGTGAGTATGAAGATTACATCACACACACTGCAGCTGCAGCAACAGTGAGGCATTAAAATTTTTAAAATCTCATTTCCACTACAAACTTGATTTAAAGGGTGCTTCACAAAATGTTATTTTCTAATCCTTTAATTCCTGTATTTAAACATTTTGATATTTTTGTTGTTTTAAATTTAGTGCAATGCTTCTTTATAACATGTGTTTTTATGTAATTGTGGCGTTTATAACCTGCACTCTGATGGAAAACCGAAGCACCGACTTGTGCTGACAGCTGGAGCTCTGAATTGTTTTCACCTCAGTCAGACTTGGAGTGAATCGTGTTGGCTTCGTCGGTGAGCTCAGCTGTTGAGAGAATGGCGCTAATATTTTTCAAGGTCACAGGATGGAACCGTGTACGGGACGCTTGAGCTCCAGGACTCAGACACCAACAGCACAGTGTTTATCGGTGACACTGTAGATGTTTATCTGTCTCACTGAAGCTGTGCCATCTCCTCCAGATCAAAGGTTCATGGTCTTCTAAAAGAGGGAAGGACAACTATAACCCCTACAGCTATGGCAACATATTCACCAACTGCTGTGCAGCACTGTGTGGACCCCTACCACCAAGGTAGAGTGTGTGTGTGTGTGTGTGTGTGTGTGTCCTCATCTGGGCATTCCTCGATGCCCAGATGAGGACAAAGGGAGCCGATCATTCCCTGCTCTGGGAAAAAAAAAGTCATGACAGTGTCGTCATGGTTTGCCAGTTTCTCCAAAGGCTGAAATAAAACCGTTACTCAGAACTATGTTTGATGTGAGGCGCTGCTGTGAAATGAGCCTGCCTGCAGCCTTTTCTCTAAACATAGCAAAGATCCAGCAAAGCATTTCAGGCCTATTTTAACCAAATCCAAGATCAAAGTTGCCCGGATAGATTAGATTTTTATACTTTTTCTGCCCATGTGACTTAACAAAAACACGGAGCAGCTGTCGGCTATAGGCGCATGTCTGTGACTGTAAGTGTCAGGACACGTTGCACTTTTCCTCCTCGCATCTTATCAAGATAAATTTCAGTTCCCTATCCATATGTATATTCACATACCATACCTTCATATTCCTGCACATGTGGACCTTTTACATTTATACTCATTACATAGAAGGAAAAACAAAGCTAGTCTGTACAAAGGTGATTTTAGTTTCCTGCTGTACCAGGTCCACATTTTCTCAGATACATCCTCCCTATTCCTTATTTTCTGTCAGTTTTTCTACAGACTGTACTTCTTGTATCATACTGAGGGCTCCCAGTATACCATGGTCCATCTTTAAAAACAGTCAAACTGTATTTAATCATTTGATTGAATAAAGATTATGTAGGTCTAAAATAAGGAATCAGTAGTTTTATGAACTTCAGCTGTTTCCATTCTTCCTTTTTTATCTTCATTCCTCTCAAAGATGCATAAATGAGGGTTCCCATTGCAGTTTCCTCCGTGGATCTTCACGTTTAGAAAAGGGTGAATCTTCTGGTTCTAAATGCTTTACTTTAAAAACTCCTCCATGTTGTAATTCTGTGTCCATTCAAGCTGTAACTCTCACGACTCCTCTGTGAATCTGCAGCTGCAGTTTCCTCAGACTTCCTTCCTTCATGGCTTGAAATGAGTCGCCACTTTTAGCAGAGAGACCCACAGTCTGCACGCTGTACCCACTCTGAAGATACAACACAAAGATCTTTTTTTTTTGGCTAAGTGCCTTCTTAAGGTCCTCAATCATCCACATGTATAAGAACAACAGTTATGGAGGCTTTGGGGCTGTTCTGTCAGTGTGTTTGGCTGTGCTGTGCTTTTGCCATCACAAGCTGTACATCTCCCATAATGACTGCAGTGGGTGGCAAAGGAGAGTCCTCAGTGCACAGGTGGCTGCCATCTGGACTTGCATGTGTGTTTGTGGCCACAGGCATTGCACAGCTGGGTCCAGCGGTAAGAAAGCAATGGCTCACCTTGCTCTCAGACTAAGCAAGCACAAACACACACGGACAAAAGCCTTTTCTGTTTTAATCTGTGCGCAGAGTCTTCACCCACATTTTTAAATGCATCAAACTGCAGGTTTTTGCATTTGTTAAACAGCTGCTGCAGAAGGTTGATCTTTGATTCCAGCTCAGTCCCGCTGGAGCTCACTGTCAACACACTTCCTATTAAATTATTATGGGGCTTGTGCTGTTTAACACCTCAGCTGTGTTTGGCTGATAAACAGCCCCTATCACCATATGTAGCTGTACCAGAGGTCAGGAGGTTGTTGTGTAAGCAGCTATGTCAGAGTTGTGCTGACTTTGGGTTGTCACTCCACAGATGAACAAATGTGCAGTCACGGTAAAAACAAAGTACACCTTCTTTCAAGTCTGAGGTTTCACGATCTGCTCCTTAAAAGGATTTAAATATAACCTCAGATGAACAACACATGATACATTACACTGTGTCAGTACTTATTGAACAGAAACGAAGCCAAAACAGTGTGTGAAACTCGACTGTAAGGACACCCTTGCTGCTTCCATAGGAATTAAGATGGGAAGTAGCACTCAGGTGCCAAAAGCATTTGATTAGCTGATCATCATCAATGTGAGCAGTTTGCACATCTGGAGGGAGGAAATTCACCCCGAGGTCAGACGGTGCAACGCTCAGAGAGACTGCAAAAAAAACCAACATCTGCAAACATGGCAGCATGGCTTCAGTTTGCAAAGCTGCGAATCACAAGACTCCTGGAGCAACGTCCTTCGGACAGACGAGGTGTTTGCCCGAAACACACAGCAGCATGTTTGGAGAAAACCAAACTCAGCATATAAATATAAATGACTACTGCAAACCTCACTGAGCTGAAGATGCGCTGTGAAGAAGAGTGGGCGCCACTGAGAGACTGAAAGTCACGCAGAAAGCTATTACTTGAAGATAGTGCTGCTAAAGGAGGCGCTACAAGCTACTGAATCATTGGGTTCACACGCTGCTTCTGCATTGTGGCTTTTTGTTAAATAATGACACACTGTAATATGTCACGTGTTGTTCTTCTGAGGCTGTATTTAAATAATTGTAAACACCACATTACTTTTCCTGACGTCCTGATACATAAAGCCTTCGAACCCAAGGGAGGGCGTACTTTCTTATTCACTTGACTGCAGGCAGTCAAACTCGACCATATACTACTACTGCTACTAAATAATATTATTAGTTTGCACTACACTTTGTACCTTAATCCTTTACAGCTAAAGCAGTGACACTTTTTCTGACATGCAACTGCTGGTATCTTTTCTTTTCATCATTAATAGTAAAAACACTCAGTTTAACTGCTTTTGTTCATTGCCTCCTAACACTCAGTTTCCTGTGTCCACTGTGGTCTGCTGACCCACGGTGAGACGTAGGTATGAGCTTCGAGTTGATGCTGTTCATTCTTAGTCTCATGTAAAGCACACCTGTCTGTGCTGCTGCCTTATTCTGCTGTTGAATCTTGTGTAATGTTTGTTAATGATAATGATCCTCTTTGCTTTTCTCTTATTAGTCTCATTGACAGACGGGGCTTCATCGAATCAGACGCACCACAGTTGGCACCACCGGCCAATGGCATCACAATGTATGGCGCCACCCAGTCTCAGCAGAGCCACATGGTAAGCCTGTACACTTGTGTCCTGATGGGACCAAGCACAGCTTTCTGGAACACTTTATCAGAAACTGAATGGAACAATGAGCAGTTTATTTATCGATGGTGCAACCATAAAGTCTGTTTTTCCCTCAGTCACATTGTTGAGGAGCATGCCACTCACTGTGGCTGGTCTGAAACCTGCTGGAAACGATAGTCGTCTCACGCTGCAGGTGCACGTGTACGTGAACGAGCGCTGATCTGTTCCTGTATCTGCGTCACAATAAGAGCCACCCTGTGCAAGGAGCAGTGTACAGTCAGGGAACTAAACAAAACACGGGATTATGTTTTGTACACATTAATAAACCGTAGAAACAATAAATACTTTTAAGAGTCTGGGTTCAGTTTCATCCCAAGCTAAATCGGACCTTTAGAGAGTTTGTATAGAGTTACAGTGAGGGTATAAATCTGTGCCTGATTTGTTCTAAACAAGGCCTTCTTCCTCTTCTTTCTTTTCACAGTAAAAGCCCATGACATATGCTCTGTGTTACTGCTGAAACATAAAATGACTTACAGACGTATGTTTAAGCATCACATACAATTTACTGGTTATATTAGTTAGTTTTAACATTTGTGAGTATGTATTGCTAAAGATTTATAACCATATAATAAAGTGTGGTTTTATAATGAATTATATAACCATCAGAGAGGACACTCATTCTGAAAGAAAGCAACATTAATGGTCAAATTAAAGATGAACTCTTTGTAGACATAAATCATACTTGTCCTGTGATCGTAACATGCAGCAACAGTTTAGTCACTCTAATCCAACACCTGCAAGAAAAAGATTTATTTTGTAACTAGCATTGGCAGGAAGTTGTGCACATGTGTAGAACAAATGTGGGTCTGGTACAAGCGGGTACCCGTGCCTTCGTGCGGTCCGCTGTGAACGATGCGCCGTGCACGCGGTTGACTCGCTCACGATGATGTCAGCTTCAGGAAGGCGTCCTGCGCTGGCTCAGCCACAGAGCGTGATGAGGTCAGATTATTCCACCAACAGCCTCACTTTTTTAATTTTCTACCTTTTTCTCTGACTCAACATCTCGCTGAATCACACAAACCACTTTATTATTTTATTTTTTCACCATCTGGTCTGGGAAAGTAAATCCAGTTAGTGTCTCATCTCTGGATTGAAATGGATGAAATGCTCTGGATTACAGTGAGTGAGTCAGTGTTGTTTTCAGCTTCTGCATGAATCGCTGCATTTTAAATCAGCTCGGCAGAAGCCGTGAAGGGTGCTCTATGGGGATGTGATCGCATGCAGCCTCAGCCGTGTCATACCTGAACTTTCTACCTTTGTGAGACACACAAAACAAATTCGGTTATCAGCTCGGATCCTGTCAGAGCCTCTGTGTCGCCATCTGTTCCTCAAGAGGATGCTCAGATTCACACCATAGAGGCATCCTGTTATAGTCCCATCAAACCTCTCACACTTGTTCACTGACTTTCCTATAACAGCAAATATTACTATTGTCCCAAAATGAGTGGCCATTATTTTAGGGAGGTGACAATATGATGATTAATATAGCTGATGGACTACGGTCTTAATTTTTTTTTACATTTATCCCTGTGTACTTTATTTAGATGAGTTTTAAGTTATAAGATTTACCATCTATTTATTGTGAAACAATTAATAAAACAGGTCTATATGGAAATGATTTAATATGAACCATGGCAGGGTTCTGCCACCTTAATTAAAAACATCCTCCTGAATTTTCCTTCTTTTCAATCAGCCGGGTCTGCAGCACTCTTTTGCCTGCAGACTGTTTTCCATATTTAGACTTGTGCAGGTACTTGTTTCAGAGATGCAGATTAAATACAGTGGGGAAAATAAGTATTTGATACACTGCCAAGTTTTCCCACCTACAAAGAATGGAGGGGTCTGTAATTTTTATTCTAGGTACACTTCAACTGTGAGAGACAGAATCTAAAAAAAAGATCTAGAAAATCACATTGTATGATTTTTAAATAATTAATTAGCATTTTATTTCATGAAATAAGTATTTGATCACCCACCAACCAGCAACAATTCTGGCTTTCACAGACCTGTTAGTGCAAAATAGGAGCACTTCTTAAAGAAAAACTAATTACCTGTATTAATTGCACCAGTTTGAACTCATTACCTGTATAAAAGACACCTGTCCACACACTCATTTAATCACACCTCTCCACCACGCCCAAGACCAAAGAGCTGTCTAAGGACACCTGGGACAAGACTGTAGACCTGCACAAGACTGGGCTGGGCTACTGGACGATAGGTAAGCAACTTGGTGAGAAGGCAACAACTGTTGGTACACTTAAAAAGTTGAAGAAGCGTGAGGATGATTCTGAGAAAGGTCAGGAATCAGCCCAGAACTACACGGGGGGACCTGGTCAATGACCTGAAGAGAGCTGGGAGCACAGTCTCAGAGATGACCATTAGTGACACACTATGCAGTCATGGATTAAAATCCCACAGGGCACGCAGGGTCCCCCTGCTCACACCAACAAATGTCCAGGCCCATTTGAAGTTCGCCAGTGACCATCTGGATGATCCAGAGGAGGCATGGGAGAAGGTCATGTGTTCAGATGAGACCAGAATAGAGCTTTTTGGTATCAACTCCACTCGCCATGTTTGGAGGAAGAAGAAGGGATGAGTATGACCCCAAGAACACCATCCCAACCGTGAAGCATGGGGGTGGAATCATCATACTTTGGGGGTGCTTTTCTGCAAAGGAGACAGCACGACTGCACCGTTTTGAAGGGAGAATGGATGGGATCATGTATCGCGAGATTTTGGCCACCAACCTCCTTCCCTCAGTAAGAGCATTGAAGATGGGTCGTGGCTGGGTCTTCCAGCATGACAATAACCACAAACAGACAGCCAGGGCCATTAAGGAGTGGCTCCGTGAGAAGTATTTCAAGGTCCTGGAGTGGCCTAGCCAGTCTCCAGACCTGAACCCAGTAGAAGATCTTTGGAGGGAGCTGAAACTCAGTGTTGCTCTGTGTGGAGGAGTGGGCCAAACTCCTGCTGCTGTGTGTGCAACCTTGGTCACGAACTAACGTCTGACCTCTGTAACTGCAAACAAAGGTTTCTGTACCAGATATTAAGTTCTGCTTTTGTATTGTATCAAATTCGTATTTCATGCAATAAAATGCTAAATAATTATTTAGAAGTCATACAATGTGATTTTCTGGATCTTTTTTAGATTCTGTCTCTCACAGTTGAAGTGTACCTACGATGAAAATTGCAGACCTCCATTCTTTGGAAGTGGGAAAACTTGGCAGTGTATCAAATACTGATTTTCCCCACTGTATATCTTTCTCTGCTGGCAAAGAAATATGCCATTAGTTAGAGAAATGTATTGAATGTGTTTGAGCCTGAATGAACACCCTTCATGTATGCTGATTATGGGATTTTTGCTGGGGGTTACTGCAGTGGGCCCATGAAAAAGAAATGATGAGAAACCAGCGAGAGAAAATATGAAGAATTATCAGACGGCTGGTATTTGCTGCCTGTCTGAGTCTGACCTCACCTGTAGTGTCCAGTTACCTCACGCAGCTTCCTTCCCCCTGTTGTCTCCTAATCCAACCCCATCCGGGTAACAAACCTCACTGAGATGCTAAACGTGAACGTACTCGGTCTTGATCTTTTGAATGGAGCAGTTGTGTTGGGCTGAAAGCCACAGGAACGTTAGCACATCCACAAATAAGCACCATCTGTTTTCTGTAGCAGGCATGTTGAGCAGCTCCAGTCATCCTGGTGGAGCTGGCTGCTGGCCGTTGGTCTGAACAGTCAACGGTGTGCTTTATGTTGGTTAAATTCTGTGGCCACACCATAATATTAACACATTAGGAGCACCTAAACAAATGATCAGTCAGAGCAATGTGAAAAGAAAAGGCTGACGCACAGATACATGTAGCAGCAGGTAAACAAAGCACATTTTTGTGACGTGTTTGTGGTGTTATATGGTTGACTTGTGTGTTCCACCCTTTAAGCTGGCCATTTATAGCTCCGTGTTGGCAAACACACTGAGACATTTATATTTGCTTCTTTGTGATGCGCTTTGTCTGTGATGCATCTTTAAATTGACAGAGGAGACTTTTAAGCTGTTGCTATGGTAACAGCGTGCAATACGATGTCATTACACTTTGATAAACAGACCCTGTTAGAGAGAGACGCACTCGCCATCGCCGGTCCTGAGAGCCTTTCTAACAGTTTGGACCGAATCCTGCAGGATGGAAGTTTCTGTGAGGAGGACTTTAGAGGCGCAAAGGTGCTGCAGGAGTACACTGGAAGGACGCTTTTATACTTTCACATGGAAAAAGACAACTTTTTAAAAAAATAGTTATCTTATTACAGTCCAGGAGTATTTTTCTTTGGCGAAGGCTAATCTTGGGTGCACTGAATAAAGTCAGAAGGTCACTGATCAGTGGTGGCTTCCTTTGCTGTTGTTCAGGTCAGATGTACAAATGTTCCAGCCCACTGTTGTTGTTTTTTTTTTTTTTAATGTTGGCAGGAATAACACGCATGCCTCTAATCTCCGAGCATCTCACGGGATTGGCCGGCTAAATCTTAAATCATCTTCAGATTTGTTTACATATGAAACATAAGTAGAATCAGCTTTGGGAGATTTTATTTGCACAGCGCTGCGTGCACAAACTGAGAGCTGAGGAAGAAAATTAAATATCAACTGACCTCTGAGTAGAGTCGGTGTGCATCAAATGAAAGAGCAAAGATGCTTTATGAAGGCCACAAAGCTAAAACGACAGCATGTTCCCGTTTCCCTTTTGGTATCAGCAGTAGTTAGAAAAGAGAGGTGAAACAATGAAGCAGGAAAATAAATAACAAGTACATTAAAAAGACAGAAACATAAAATAGAAATTTTTTTTCTCATCTAAAATTTAAAGAGAGAATCAAGCGGTCCTGTCTGACCAGGAGATGCAGATCCTGAAAAGAAGGGCAGCTCAAACCTAAAGTTTTCTTGGTGAAAGTGTCCTCCTGCTCACGGCTTTCAGACAGTTCAGACACAGAGGCAAGAGCAGAGAAACTTCACGTTTGGTCTGGAGGAAGAAATGTCGAACCCCGCCTTTTGTCCTTCCAGTCCAACAGTTCTGTCTTTTTATTGGGCCCAGCTTCTCTAAGTCGAGAACAGCAGCTACGTGCCCCATAAGAGGACTGATAACAGAACTGCTGTCAGAGGTCGCTCGGCTTGTGTTTATATCATGTCTGTAATCTGCTCTTTCCAGCTCAGTGAGATTGAGGCACAAAGGTGAGGACAAATCTTTGTGCTTCACATTTGCTCTCAGTGAGACTTTGTGTGGGATGGAAGGAGGCATCAGATGCTTTTCCTGATTGTTACTATGCTTTTTCATTCCTGGTACCTCTGCACAACTTGTGGTCTTTTCATCTGCAGCTGGTCTTTAATATCGATTGCTTTGTGGTGACAAATGGCTAATGGGGTTAAAGCTAATCTCTCTGTAGCTAATGTGGTATCGCTGACTCGCAGCGCCCTAACCCAGTTACTCTGCTCCGGTTATAGACACATCCAAAGCGAGGCGATGGAGATCAATAGGCCATGAAGCAGTGACTTAATAGCAGCTCTGTCTATTGACCTTAGCTCTGTTTTATTGAAGTGGGCTCTTTGTGTGGCTCTGCATCCTAACAAGGGTACTAACATCTCTTTTCGTTCTTTCTCTCCCTTCCCCTCCTTTGTTGTCTTCACATCTTCCACTTCCTTTAATTTTCCCTCCATGCAATTTTCAAATTCTGCATCACTACAATTTCTCTCCGTCACCTCTGGCCCCCTATCTGTGTTTTGACTTGCACCCCCCCATACCCCTGCTTCTCCTTGGTGCTTTCTCTCAGTGTGACCAAGACCAGTGCATTCAGAGCACCAAATTCGTTTTGCAGGCCGCCGCCACCCCTCTCCTCCAGCAGCAGAGCAGCGAGCCAGTCATCCTAACTGCCTCCCCCGAGAATGGAGGAACACTACCTGGTCGCGCCTCCCTCACCCTGGCGGGGCCCTGCACCTCGCTGCCCCTCGGCCAGCCCACCCCTCCGACGTCCACCTCCAGCTTAAGCTGCCACGAGGCCACCGACAAGCTGCCAATCCACGGACACACCCTCACACACAACCACAGCAACCCCCTCCAGGAACCGGTGTTCCACCACCACTTTCTTACGCCAGAGGAAGTGCCCTCGCCGCCAGGCATGCTTCACTGCAGCAGCCCCATGGGCCACAGCCACACCGTGCAGGCCGGCTTCTATGACCCGGCCAGCCAGGACTCGCTGCACGAGGACTCTGTCAGAGGGTTGGTGAAGCTCAGCTCCGTCTGACAGTGGAGCTCACCTCCCACTCTGACCCCTGCTGAAAACCTGCACCCACCCCTGAAACACTCTCCAGTACCACTTTGGGATCAGCTGACTCCCGCCCCCATTTACAGGTGGAGATTTAAACACAGCTGCTAGAAAGTGTGGAATTGAATACGTTGTCTTCAGACATTTTCTTACGACCCTCTGCTGGAACTGGAAGCTCGTTCCTGTGAGGACGTGCTCTGTTTTTTTGTTGTTGCTGTTTTGTTTGAAACTTTGGGGGAAGTATAATCTGTCAGCTGTTGGAGATTAAAAAAGTTCAGTTTAGTTCACGACAGTTTTGGTCTGAAGGCGTTCGGCCACAGACGTTCTCCTGTTTGCCTGTTGCTGATTGGACTGTCTCTTTGCCTTTTTTTTTCTCAGCAGTGCAATGGTTCATGTTTTCATGTTGCATATCATCAAGCTTTTTCTATGTAAGAGACTGTTGTACTGTACTATGGTTATTACAACTTAAAAATTATATTTCCTGTGGATATTAATAAAACACCATCTTTTTATCAGATTCGACTGCACTGATATGGAAGCTGTGATGTGAGAGTCATGTGGCGATAACAGCTGCCTGTAGTCATTCAGCCTTTAATGAGACGCATTAAAAACAAGCCTGTGACGGTTGCTGTTGAACATTTATGGCTGTTCTTCAGGCGGTCTTCGATTCATCTGGATGTGTCGGGAAGGGCCTCGAGCACACGAGCACTTGGGTTCCAGTAAGTTCTGTTGAAAGTAATGTAGGTGCCTTGGAGGCAAATAAAAAGCCATTTGGTTGGTGGAAGGGCTGATGAAAGGCAGTCACACTTTAGTTCTCTTCTGCCACCTTGTGGTTGAGCAGGAACACTGCAGTTAAAATCGAATTTTGTATATATTTTTTTTTAAACAAACATAAAATTGTAAGACAGCCAGCCAGAAATCAGCATGTCATACCTTTACTTACTAACATTGTTGGGATATTTACAGTTACACAAGCTATGAGCTGAATGTGAAGGCCTGAATGTGAATGTGGTTGTGTGGTCCAGGGCAGCTGTGGCTACATCAGTAGCTTACCACCACCAAGTGTGATTGAGGTGTGAATGAATGGTGCGCAGAATTGTAAAGCGCTTTGAGTACTGTGAAAAGTGCTATATAAGTCTAAGGCATTATTATTATTATTATTCAAAGATGAAGAGCTGAAAGGCCAACAGTTCTTTGTTTTTGAAACAAAAATCACAACTTATTGTTTCAACACCCCAGACTTTAATGATCAGTAAAGCAGCCAAGCTCTGCGGCTCCTCTCGGCTCTTCAGAGCTTAATGATCAACACTTCTCTGCAGCTGCTGGAGAGCCAGCGAGATCACAGGAGGCTGCTGCGCTCGGTTACTGGCATGTTTAGGTCACAGGTCGAAAAACTTTACCAAAAAAAGTTTTTGACCCAAGAGGAAATTTGTAGCTGCGAACACACACATGGCCATTCTGCAGCGAGCTGTTTATGATTACATGGTGCTTTAATTTTGCATCTTCATTGCTGTAACACCATGTAAATGTCAATAAAAGCAGAATGCAATGATCTGCAGATCTCAAACAGAACATGTCATGTTTGCACCATTTTAAGGAAAATTAGGGATTATTTAGAATTTGATGGCAGCACCGAGTGTTTCCATCCCCTCTGAGGGAGAGGAATGCCGTCCCGCTCTGTCTGACAGGACTCCAGCTGCTCAGCAGTCCTGGGGCTTCTTTGTCCTGTTCTTGGGTTCCTGATGCTCCAAATGTTCTGAGCTGGTCAAAGGTCAAGACTGCAGGCGGGCCGGTTCAGCACCCAGACTCTTCTGCTATGAAGCCGTGCTGCTAGAATAGCTGCAGGATGCAGTTTAGCATCGTCCTGCTGAGACGTGAAGAAGACATCTGGATGGGAGCAAATGGTCAGTCTTCACAGTTTGTCAGGGAACGTTGTTCTTGTTCCACAATTTCTAGATGCAGATTTGCTAAGGTTCTGCCCATCTTTGCCTCTGAGACACTGCCTCCAAGATCCTTTTTAATACCCAGTCATGTCACTGACCTGCTGCCAGGGAACCTGATTAGCTGCAAAATGCTCCTTCAGCTGTTTCTGTAGCACTGCTGACTTTTCCAGCCTTTAGTGGCTCCATCCCATTTTTTTTTTTTTTACGTGTTGCTGACATCAAACACGAGCTGGTATTTTTCTTAAAATGGTCCATTTTCTTAGTTTTAACATTTGATATTTTTGTGTTCTATGTGAATAAATGTGGATTTATGAGATCTACAGTCAGTTCTGTTTTATTGAGATTTATATTTTCCCCCTTTTTTCTTTTTTTTTAGTTTTAGGTAAACATTCACAGCTATGGGCAGGTTAGAATCAGCAGGTAACTTAACCCCACTGACTGCATGTCTTTAGACTGTGGGAGGAACCTGGAGAACCCACACAGACACGGGGAGAATATGCAAAAGGTGGGACTCTTTCATTTTCTCTGTTTTAGCCCTGCGACAGGCTTGCGACCTGTCCAGGTGTATCCTGCCTCTCGCCCAATGGCAGCTGAGATCGGCTCCAGCCCCTTTGCAACCCCCCTCCTCTCGACTCCAGGATCCGCTCAGGTAGGAGTTCCTGATGAGCGCGCCGGACTTCAGCGGAAGATGGATGAATCCTATCGGCACCAGCTGGAGTTTCATCATTCTGTGTTTATTCTAATTACCCAAAGGCGGCTGACTTTGATAATAAAAATAAGTTTTGACTCAAGTCCAGCTGCAGATTATGCATGTCGATAAGTCCGCAAACAAACGTTCTGAGGAGACTCCGGACGAGCGCTTAAATCCATGCTAACTACTGCTGCTGAGCTTTCCCAAATTAGGGATAAGGGCTGCAGGTGGTGAACGCAGGCTATGATGGGAATATTTAAACATTTTTTGGCTGTATATTTTATAATCGGAGAATCATTGAGAGCTTCTGGTTACTGGTGATGGGTCGCAGGTCTGAATAATAACAGAACGATAACAGTAACACATTTATTTGTCATTAAATAATGTGTGACACATACAGGAATATCTGCATACGTTTACGTACATTTTTAGCAACAATTCAAACTAAAGGAGCTGTGGAGGGAATCTCACATTTCTCCATCTTTTCATTTTGGAGCAGGATTGATTAGAGATGATGACATGATGCCTGCCAGAAGGATTTTATTAGGTTATCCAAATATTATTTACTGCACTGATTGCTGCATATCAGGGAAATTTTCATTAGTTACAAATGTCATTTTAAAATAGTAAATAAAAAACTGCAACTGAAAAATGTGACCTCTATAAATTATGCAGTAAAAATGAACTTCCTGGATTTCTTCATGTTAGCTGTAGCTCCAGAAGAATGGAGTCCTTCCATCTATGATTAACGTGTAAGCAAAGCGAGTCCTCGGGTGAACATTCACATTTATTTCCGGGTTTAGTTACAGGCTGGATCACAGCAGAGATGCACTAGAGACAAGAGAAGAAATGTTCCAGGGACACCAAACTTGTAGCTGTAAACAGTCACAGTAGCTCCAGCACGGCTTACTCTCATGCATCATCCAATCAGAGCCGGGACCCGTCCACGGCCTCCGTGCCAGACTAGCTTAGAACCACCGACCGGTGGTGGCTGCAGCACCACCCATCCCTCACCCGGGTCGCTGTGGCTAAGCTAATTTAGCACCGATAAGCAGAACACAGGCGTGTCGGCGACAGTTTCCGTCGCAGTCACCACAGTTTGATGTCGGTGAGCTCCAGGTCTCCCATGATCTCCAGCTGGTCGATGCTGCTCAGGTCCTGCACCCGATGCCTGAACTCAAACAAGTGCGAGCCGTTCACCGCCAGCTTGAACTGATGGGGCTGACAGAGGAGAAGAATCTGAGGAAGAAAATGAAAACAGAGGTTCAGAAGAAGCAGAATCCCTTTAAAAAATGCTTCAAGTTGCAGATGAGCCTTACCTCAAAGTACTCCCCTGAGGAGAAGGGAAAGAAGGGCAGCTCCCGCTCCTCCTGACCCCAGGATTCACTCAGGTAGGAGTTCCTGATGAACACCCCGGACTTCATGCGGGGGTTCAGATGGAGAGCGATGTTCTCCGTCCGGCTGTTCCGGAGGTTCACGGTAAAACTGGAGCAATGTAAAAATGTTGATCGCTGTGAGATAAGGAGCCTGGGATAAATCACTGTGACATACACATATATTCATACATATGTTTACCTGTGGGGATACATGCTGACCTGCCCCTTTATTGTGATATGCTGTCCTGGGCTCAGGCCTTTGAGAATACTGCCCTTGTAGGGGAGGCTCTGAAACAGCAAAGAAACCTTTAAAAAGATGTAAACGTCTAACTTCATGACGCTTAATGAACAGTTGGGATGTGTGATCCAGTTTCAGCAGGTCAATGTGGATGAAGCCAAACTCACCAAGTCACCTGATTCTGAATATATTGCCTGAGAGGGGAAAAAAGCACATTTAGAAATGAGCATAAAATAAACAAAATATGAGTTTAATCTGTACTTACTGAGTTTGGGATGTAGCCAATAGCGTGCACCCTGACTTTCCCAGAAATAGAAAACGTGTCGACCCTGTTCAGAGGAATTCTGTGCTTGTATTCCAGAAGGTGAGTTCCATTTACTGCCACCTACAGGTGAACACGGGTGTGACGCATTGTTATCTTTAAGTTCCACACAGGCTTACCGCTGCCTTCAGCTCACTGACCTTGAAGACGTCTTCGTGCACCAGGATGATTGTCTCGAAGGGGGCGCCGCGCTTGTAGGGCAGCTGGTGGAGCGTCTCCTCTTTGCCCCAGTTCTCCTGCAGCAGGGAGTTGCACACCACGCAGGGAGAACCTTTGAAGCGAGGGCTGAAGTGGAGGGCGACGTCAGAGCGGGGTTTGGTGCTGCAGCCGCTCGACAGGTCGATCTGAAACCTGCAGAGAGACCCGCGGTCACTGCTCGTCAGAGTTTTGGTCATTCATCTGCCGATTTGTTGACGCTGCCTTATTAAATCATCTTGTGGTCCTTTTCTGCAGAGATAACCTGCACCAAGATTATAAGAATTGCATAATTTTAAACTTGACAGACTCAGTGAGGTCTCTCTAGCCTGTTGAGTCGACCATGGTGGGGTGTAGCCAGAGCACTTGAAGCATATTTAATGTTTTCTTTTATCCTGCCCTCCAGGAGGAAGAATCTTCTTCAGCCTTGGAAACCTCTGATGATGAAGAGGTCCCATGAAGGCCAGGACAGAAGTTCATGTTTTATCACTGCTCATGAATCTGAGAACAGGTTAAACTGAACGTGCAGTAAAAATGAGACAGCTCTGCAGCACTGAAGGAGATAACGACCTCATTTAGATCAGCTATTTTTCTTTTGTATTAAAGTTAAAAAAATTCATCCAAACTGATCCTGGAGCTGTTGTCGGCAACTGGACCTGAACTTTCATGATCCAGGACATCCTCTCTGTATCTTCCTCTAACATCAGCAATCACATGAAGGTGGCTATCAACCCGAGCTATTCACATGGAAGAGGTGCAGTTTGTAGCATGTGACCGATCAGAAACACGGACAGGTCTGCTGACAGGCTGACGTTACAGAGGAAGACAAAACTGTATGAAGAGGTTAAACACAGAATGCAGACTGGAAGCAGCAGTGAGTGTGTGTGTGAGTGACTGTGAGTTAACAGTGAAGATGAGGGGAGATCAGAACTGCTCTTCATTGCATGTTCAGAGTCAGTTTAAGGATGGAAGAAACATCCAAACAATTCAATTTCATATTAACGAGTACAAACAGGTGTCATGTTTCTCACGCACACTGTTAAGTGCAGAGAACAATATCATACAGCAATAGTCAATAATATCAGTAGCATCCCTCCAGCTTTTGATCAGCACCATGAAGTTTGTGCGCTGGAATCAAACCATCTTCTTCCACTGGGAAGAAGATGGCTCCACATTTTACACTTTGAACTCTTTATTTTAGAGCGTTAGTTTCTTATTGTTTTGCAGATTAATTATATTATTATAGCTCAAGCTAGCAGCAATAGAAAATAACTAAAATCATGAACAGCTGGAACATTAAAGTGACACATCAATGCATCCAAAGGGCCGCGACATGATGAGTATCATGATTATAACAAAGTGAAGTCCAAATACTGATGCAGAAATTCTCGTGCAGCACGAGAACGCATAATAAATCTGTCAAAGGAGCCAAACATGGGCCTGAAATGTTTCCAGACTCTGGGCACCCATTTAATAAAGTGGGAATTTTTCCATGTGCAAAAGTTTTATAACCTGCTCCTCCAAACTGGAGATTGGGGATCATCCTTCAACGATCTCTGAGCATCAGTCAAACATTTTGTTGGAAATGTCTTTAGAATATTGAAAGGAGCATCATGAGCCAACTTTGATGTCCTTTAGCTGAAAACGTCCACAGGGTGTGGATCTGAGGGCCCACTGCAGCCACTCTGACCTTCTTTACAAGTTCGTCTAAATAAATATGAAAACTGCTGCTGGATGAGACAGCGGCACTCTTACCTCTCCGCATCTGGGGGGACGGTGCCCTGGATGATGATGATCTCCCCAGGGTGCAGGCCACCAGGTATGGTTCCAGTGTAGGGGATCACCTGCAGAGTGGACATTAAATGAGTCCCTCAGAGGGCCGGCTGCAGGCAGACAGACACATGTGCGGAGGTCCCAGCAGCTGCATGCGGGCAGATAGCAGCGCATGGAGCCATCACAGGCTGATGCAGATGATAATAATAACAATAATAATCCTCTTACCGGATTCTGGACCGTGTGTTTCGCGTTAGCCACGGACATCGGGCTTCGTGTGTCGGACTGCGACATGCAGCTGTGCGGAAAGACGGCAGTGTGCGCAATCTGCGCCAAACGGCAGCGGCTGGAGCTCTCCGGCGCTACACGGGGACGGAGGCAGTGGGCATCTTCTCTCCATCAGCCATCAACAGCTCGCGCATGTGCAAAACCCCACCATGTGATCAGGTCCTGAGGACAACATCAACACAGATGAAGCTCACCCACGTGACCGTGACAGCGTCATCTGAGCCTGCAGGAAAAACATGACGTCAGTCATAATCCAGTTTAATATTCCAAGTTTTATTTAAATATCGGGATTCATTTAAAGATTCAAATATTACTTCCTGACTGATAAACTGATCTGCTTATACGGAACCCCGCGAGGGACATGGGAGGGGGAAAACATGGAGGGAAAAAAAAGATGCACTTTTGCGAGATTTTGAGTTACTTTTGCGAAATCCCGCAAAACTTTTGTGAGATCCAATGTTTTTAATTTAAGACGAATAAACGAATTTAATTAAAGTATTTTTTTAATCGCGTCCGTGAGGCGAAAGGCTGCCAGCAAAAGTCGTCGTTAATTGATAACTCAGCGGTTACTGTTGGCTAAAACGGTACAAGCATGAAGGAATGAACCAGGCTGACCCTGACCCTGTGTGTGTGTGTGTGTGTGCGTGTGCGTGCGCGGCGATCGAGTGACGCAGTGAGGGCGTGGTTACGGCCAGCAGTAACCTCTGAGTTATGAATTAAAGACGACTTTTGCCGGACGGACGCTGCCGTATTAACGAGGAAGCGCGTAAAAGCTTTTGGGACATGTCGCAAAACTGCATCTTTTCTTTTTTTCCTCCCTGTTTTTTTTTCTCCCGTGTCCCTTGCAGGGTATCGTAAATAATTTATTTAATAAAAATAAAATCAAATTCTTCAGTTTTTTTCTGAATTGCGAGGAAACGTCTAACAGCCTCTGTTGACCTGAAAGGAACCTTTAATTCATTTAATAACGAGCTCATTATTAACTCCTTAATGTCCTCCAATATTATTTACTATTGTGTTTTTACTGCAATCAGTTTCTTTGCTTTATTGATTTTTGGTTTGAATTTTAGGTGCAGTTTAATCACAATAGTGAACACATTCATGAAGCTCTTTGTCAGAGACCTTTTACCTGTGCAGTCAAAGGTCACTGCTTTACTGACTGAGTGATGGATGATTTCTTCATATTTGCCCCTGAACCCACTGATTGCATCACTTTAAAAAATATTCATGGATTTTTGAGTGGCTGTCAGAATGTGTCTGAAGCATTAAAGGTGAGCAGGAGCTACATCTGTGATCACAGTGACTGATGATGATGGTGATGATTACTGCAGTTGCTGTTTAGAACCAGTTTCAGTAAGCAGGGATGTCGGGGCTCTCCCTCAGGGATGAACTGAGGAGCGAGTGGAGTGAAAGGAGACAGCTGAGGTGCTTCCAGGATACCTCCTGGGTGCCTCTGAGGTGAAGTATTTAAGGGAACTTCCTACTGGAAGGAGACCCTCAGCAGAACCAGGACATGCTGAGATGGAAAGGGTGGTCTAGGAATCTCTGCTTAGAATGCATGGATGGATGTTATAATTTAATCAGGAAAATCTAAAAATCTCTTTTGTACGAGCGTTCTGATGGAGACAGACAGCAGCACAATAAAAAGAGGTGCACAGACTACTGAGACACTAAGAAATCAGTTGTACCCCATAGAGGAGGAGAAGCTGGAAGGAGACCTTTGAGGAGCTGATGCATGTAGAGAGGGTGAGAGGTGACATACCTGTGGAGGTATGGAGATGTCAAGGACAGAGGGCAGTGGACTTTTTAACTGTTGAACACTTGGAGAGTGAGAGGATGCCTGAGAAACAGAGAATGAGTGCTCTGGTAGTGATCTGATGTGCAGAGCTGCAGTAACTACAGAGGGATGAAGCTGATGAGCCACACCACGAAGATATGGAGAGAGTTGTTGAAGCTTGGCTGAGAAAAGAGATGGTGATCAGTATGAAGTCAAGAGAAGACTCGAGACCTAATAGTGAGACCCACTCCTGCTTCTGCAAATCTAATACTGGGGGTGAGAGTGAGTCTATCCCAAACTCACCAGCCCTGTGCATAAACACTATCCTAATTTCACCCAAGCAACCTAACCCTGCTGCTGGGTGCTCCAACAGTCCATAGGAAGCATTTAACTCAATTCAATTCAATTTTATTTATATAGCGCCAAATCACAACAAACAGTCACCTCAAGGCACTTTGTATTGTGGGTAAAGACCCTACAATAACACAGAGAAAACCCAACAGTCAAAACGACCCCCTATGAGCAAGCACTTGGCGACGGTGGGAAAGCAAAACTCCCTTTTAACAGGAAGAAACCTCCAGCAGAACCAGGCTCAGGGAGGGGCAGTCATCTGCTGCAACCGGTTGGGGCTGAGTGGAGAGAGACAGGACAAAAGACATGCTGTGGAAGAGAGGCAGAGATTAATAATAATGATTAAATACAGAGTGAAGTATAAACAAGTAAATAAAGGTGAATGAGAAGAAACCGTGCGTTATGGGACCCCCCTCAGCAGCCTAGGCCTATAGCAGCATAACTAAGGGGTGGTTCAGGGTCACCTGATCCAGCCCTAACTATAAGCTTGATCCTAAAGGAAAGTTTTAAGCCTAATCTTAAAAATAGAGAGGGTGTCTGTCTCCTGAATCCAAGCTGGGAGCTGGTTCCACAGAAGAGGGGCCTGAAAGCTGAAGGCTCTGCCTCCCATTCTACTCTTAAGTATCCTAGGAACCACAAGTAAGCCAGCAGTCTGAGAGCAAAGTGCTCTATTGGGGTGATATGGTACTATAAGGTCTTTGAGATAAGATGGGGCCTGATTATTCAAGACCTTGTATGTTAGGAGAAGGATTTTAAATTCTACTCTAGATTTAACAGGGAGCCAGTGAAGAGAAGCCAATATGGGAGAAATCTGCTCTCTCTTTCTAGTCCCTGTCAGTACTCTAGCTGCAGCATTTTGGATCAGCTGAAGGCTTTTCAGGGAGCTTTTAGGACAGCCTGATAATAATGAATTACAGTAGTCCAGCCTAGAAGGAATAAATGCATGGATTAACTTTTTAGCATCAGTCTGAGAAAGGATGTTTCTAATTTTATAAATATTGCGCAAATGTAAAAAAGCCGTCCTACATATTTGTTTAATATGTGCATTGAAGGACATATCCTGGTCAAAAATGACTCCAAGATTTCTCACAGTGTTACTGGAGGCCAAAGTAATGCCATCCAGAGTAAGTATCTGGTTTGACACCATGTTTCTAAGATTTGTGGGGCTGAGTACAAGAACTTCAGTTTTATCTGAATTTAGAAGCAGGAAATTAGAGGTCATCCAGGCCTTTATGTCTTTAAGACATTCCTGCAGTTTAACTAATTGATGTGTGCCATCTGGCTTCATGGAGTGATAAAGCTGAGTATCATCTGCATAACAATGAAAATTGATGCAATGCTTTCTAATAATACTGCCTAAGGGAAGCGTGTACAATGTAAATAAAATTGGACCTAGCACAGAACCCTGTGGAACTCCATAATTAACCTTAGTGTGTGAAGACGACTCCCCATTTACATGAACAAATTGGAGTCTCTTTGATAAATATGATTCAAACCACTGCAGTGCAGTACCTTTAATACCTATGGCATGCTCTAATCTCTGTAATAAAATGTTATGATCAACAGTATCAAAGCTGCACTGAGGTCCAACAGGACAAGCACAGAGATGAGTCCACTGTCAGAGGCTGTAAGAAGATCATTTGTAACCTTCACTAATGCTGTTTCTGTACTGTGATGAATTCTGAAACCTGACTGAAACTCTTCAAATAAACCGTTCCTCTGCAGATGATAAGTTAGCTGTTTTACAACTACTCTTTCAAGGATTTTGGAGAGAAAAGGAAGGTTGGAGATTGGTCTATAATTAGCTAAGACAGCTGGGTCAGTGATGGCTTTTTAAGTAGCGCTTTAATTACAGCCACCTTGAAGGCCTGTGGTACATAGCCAACTAATAAAGACAGATTGATCATATTTAAGATTGAGGCATCAATAATTGGAAAGACTTCTTTGAACAGTCTAGTAGGAATGGGATCTAATAAACATGTTGCTGGTTTGGAGGAAGTAACTATTGAAGTTAACTCCAAAAGATCAACTGGAGCCAAAGAGTCTAAACAAATACCAGCAGTGCTGAAAGCAGCCGAACATGAAGATAAACCTTGGGAGATGGTTATGAATAATTTTTTCTCTAATGTATAAAATTTTATTTGTAAAGAAATCCATGAAGTCATTACTAGTTAAAGTGAAAGGAATACTCGGCTCTACAGAGCTCTGACTGAGACGTGACCCGAAGTATCTGCATGGCAGCCGTAATAAGGAAAGGATCTTCACTGCTTCCTTTATTGCCTCCTTTAGCGGAAGATAGACTGAGACCCTCCTCATTTTAGGAGAAAATGCCATCCCATGATTCATTGCAACAGGCCATCTGGCAATTCATGAAACAATCACCACGCAGATCATGAAAATGTTCATTATACCTGGATTTTCCGTTTCATGACATAAGCTGCTGATAAACTCTGAGATTTGAAACTCGCAGCTGAACTCTGAACTTCATGCTGCTGGAAGAAAAACTGCTTCCTTTTGGGTTGTTGCTTCATGAAGAACAGACTGATATCAGCTAAAAGCTCATGAAATGGAAAAAGCAGTTATAGTGAACATTTCCATAATCCTTTCAAAAAAGATGGTCCCACTGTCTCCTGTGTAACACAGACATCTATACACCTTCACATATATGAACATTCACATATCCACAGTTGTAGAAACCGGGATGAAGTCCAAACTTTTGGAAGATTGTCTCTGAACTAGAAGCTGTTTGAACATCATTGCAGAGCCGCTGACAGAGTTTTAAATTCAGTTTCCTCCTCAGATTACAGGCTGATTTTATTGCAAAACATAAGGATGCAAGAAAATCACAACTCATAAAATATTAAACTCACAACCCATGCAATAAATAACACCAGACAAAAAGAAATAATGGTTCCCTGGACGACAGAATGGTTCAAATTTTACTAATTTTTTAGAACATCTCAGGGGTTAAATACGTAGTTAAACGTTTGGAGGTGCTATAGATTAATAGGCAAAGTGTAAATGGAAAATATTACTGTACGTGGCCACCATCTAAAATGTGAAAATCCCTGATTAAATTTCCTGTTGCCTTCAACTCTGTGAGCAACTACAGTATATCTCCGACAACCCGTGAATGTACCATGATATAGGCACGTGGCGGTTCAAACGGAGGCCCGGGGGTTATAAAAAGGACGGCTGCTACTGTTCCCCCGCCTTTCCTCCACCACGGACATGAAGAAATCAGGCGTTATGCTCGCAGTTCTGCTGCTGGTTCTCCACCTCAGCCCACAGGTCAGCTTCACACCTCTTATAAAATGTTTGCAGCATCTTTTTTCTCTCCTGTTTATTAAAATCGGGGCTAAATCGCTGTGGATAATGTGTCTGTTCTGAGGAGGCTGAAAAATGCCGGTGCGTAATTAAATGGTGAAGTAAGAAGCTTTAAAGCTAAATATGGTAATGTTTTTAGGTTGTTTTAATAGACAAATTTGTGTTCATAAATGTGCATAGATTAATGTGTAATTGTCTTCCAGCAAACATTTTTATGAACCTAGAATTAATCAGTAAAAAATCCAGAGGAGTGGGTTAGCCGCCATGTTGCCCCTGCCATATTTGAATACAGTGTCCGGGCTCCCTTTTGACTGACTGATGGGCCACATTTGTAGTAGCCTTCACCTCCAGACTCATGAAAGCTGTTCATCAGAGACGGAAAACAAAACACGAAGGAAAGAGACGCCACAGCACAGTGGCGGCTCCAGAAATGGTTCTCTGCAGGTGCTGGGGGGGGGGCTAAGCATTTTACTGAGGGTGCGATGAAGGATCATTTGTTCTTTCAGTTTTTAACACACAGACACAAATAATTTTCGTGGGGGTGCTATGACCTTTCCAGGGGGAGTTGTAGAACCCCGTAGCGTTCCCCCTTGCGCCGCCACCGCCACAGCAGCTTAATAAAATGTCATCATCTTCCTGCCTCATCTCCAGAACTGAAGTCCGAGCTCTACCACGTGGAAGTGTGCATGAACAGGCTGATTTATTCCTGATATTGTTGCAGTTACTTCTGATCAGCAGATCAGACCTGCCACCCTCCGACAGCTAACAGTGCGCCGGACCGCGGTGAAGTTAGTCTCAAGTTCGATATTGGATTTTCAAGCTCCGCGGAGTTAGCGGCATCTAGCTCAGGGTTGATACGATTCAGGAACTCTAATTTCGGCCAGCCGTTCTCTGTTGCTCCATCTTCTCACATGCGGTGGTTCACTTAGGGTCCGTTACTAAATTTCCGAACAAAACACTCCCGAGCAAAAATAGATTTCTTGTTTCATGACCAACTGCAACACCAAAAGCCTGCTACTAGATTACATAAAAGAGGCACACTCATTTTTATTCAATTTTAAGTTGTTTTTTTTTGGTCGTAAATTAGGATTTTTCTTAAATAGCTTCCAGGTCATGTGACCCACTGACTCAAAATCTGTGTGAAATTGTTCTCCTAGACTGTACAAGATGAGGTGCACTCATTTTTTAAAATTCCATTTTAAGCCTTTTTTTTTGTATTTTTAGGATTTTTTTTTTTTTGGTCAATTTCACACAGATTTTGAGTCAGTGGGTCTCGTGACCTGGAAGCTACTGGGGAAAAAAAATCATAATTTTTTTTCACATAAATTGGTAAAAAAAACAAAAGCTTAAAATGGAATAAAAACTGTGCCTCATCTGGCACAATTTCACTCTGATTTTGTCAGTGGGAAAAATAACAATTTTTGATTTAAAAAAATTTGTGCCTCACGGATGTAACCTATTGGCATGATTTGATATTAGTTTAATCTCAGGTGGTCACAAGACAAGGAATTTATAGTTGTTTCTCAAGAGTGTGTGGTTCGGAAACTAATTGATGGCCCCTAAGTGAGCCTCCGCGTGTGAGAGTAGGGAGCGGCTGGCCGAAATCTGAGTCCCTCAATCGATTCAAAGGTGAGCTAGATGCCGCCAACTCCGCGGAGCTTGAAGATCCAATATCCAACTTGAAACTAACGTCACCGCGGAATGCGCCGGCTAATGTTTGGCTCCGGTGTCCTTAAAAAAAAAAAAAAAAAAAATCCCACTTTTCCTCTGATCAACATTCTCACATCTGAGCGTTTATTCTCTAAGCGTCACAGTCAACGTTGCTCCAAAGCCATGCGGGGAAATTATTTATCTAATCAGCATTTTCTGTATTTACCAGCTGTGCATATGATATGCTCAATAACAGAGGTACAGCGCCCCTGCTCAATCCCTACACCTCCCTTCGTCCGTCACCTCCATCCACACACACACTCACACTAAAAATGTGTCCGCATACATTTTTAAGTATATAGCTGTGACCGTGACGCCGCTTTGAGTACGTCAACGTTGCCGCCGTATTGGATGTGGCAAAAGCGGCGAACATAAGATGCTGCACTCTTGTGCTGCGTGGAGTTTTTCGAACCATTTTACAATCGAAACGAGATCACATGGATTACTTTTCACAGGTAAGGCTGAAGAGGTGTATGTGTGGTTTTTTATTAACTCGTATTTGGTCATTCGAACATTTTGAAAACAGAATTTGCAGACGTTGCAGTGATACGATGTAGTCCTGCGGTGCATCTCCAAAGAATGAAGTCAATCTAGTTTAACTACAGACCTTCTGTTTGCTGCTGTCTGCTCATGAGTCTATTTTTGCACTTGTGCTTCTTGGCCCCTTGGTTTTGTGTAATTGATAATTTAATTTATGAAGCACTTTACAAAAGTTGGATATAGCGCTTTTTTCTTTTTTTTTTTGGTCGTTTTACCCTTTTAACAATAAAATTTTATTGTATGCAATAATAGCATGGATCTATAATTTTAGTATACAGTTTTACTGTTAAAAGAAAATGAAGTAGATCAGTTTCTATTGCAGTTTCTTATTTTAATTTGTAAACTTTGTTCATTTTTGCCTTAAAGATTGTCATTAATACTTTGATAAAAATCAGTGGATGTAAAAATGCTTTAAATTATTTAAAAATATTAAATTATACATCACTTTTCTGACTGAGCACTCAAAGCACTTATACAACAGGTAGAGGTTATTTCTATATGTCAGGATCTGGTTATTGTAGACCTTACAAGCATCTGTAGCTGTAAACACTAATAAAAACATTATAAATGCATATGCTGGTTTGATGCTGCACCCTAACAATGTGGCTTATTTAACATTTTTAATTATCGGAGAAAGTTACGTTATTTATTGTGCCTAACAGTTTCCCAGTGTACATTAATGCATATTTGAAAGTGTGTTTCATTCACACAAACTTGAATAACTTTGTAGAAAGGTGCTTTATGAAGTTCAGTCCATTCACTTGGATTAGTTTACAGCGCAGATCTGCCACATCCAATATGGCAGACGCGCTGACTTGTCACAGCAACCGGCCACCCTGCTCAATGCGGCGTCCTTGTATGCATGTATGTATGCATGTCTATGGTCTGTACAACGTGTGTCTTCTACAAACTGCATAGTAAACGTGGCAGCCGGCGTCAGCTGTTATGGGATACAGTCTAAATGATCTCTTGGCTGACTAAAATGTTTGTCCTACAGCAGCCACCATAGAAGGATTATATAGGAGGGGTCTGAAAACGAATGAGTTGGCTGCACAGTCTGACATCTAGTGGTGAAAAGTTGGCTATAAAGGTTATGCTACAGAGAAGCAGCTGAAGAGCAAACTCATGTAACCTGAAATTTCCTCAAAGATCAGGATGCAGGAAACTCACCTGTGGATTTTTAGTTTATTTTTTAATTTTTTTTATATTGAAATTTTCCCTCGGGTGAAATTTTTCTTTGTCTAAAAATTTGCAACATGGTTGTGTATAAATCCTATTTCTAAAACCTTACTAAAACCAATTTGGAGAGCTTCAAAATTCCTGTCTGAGAATTGTTCTGCCTGCTCACATCTTGTGTGCATGCTTGAAAGCATGCTAGAAGATTCAAGAGCTCTGATTCATGATCGTGTAGCCGCTAGTCATGAACTTTATGGGATCTCTTGTGTTGCAGGTGGTCTGGGGGAGGACTTCTGAGGTCTCCATGTCCCAGGTGCCCACAGCGTCGAGAGCTGTGGTGTCCACAGCTAGGGTGTCCAGGGCATCGAGAGCTTTGGTGTCAACAACCAGGGCATCTAGGGTATCTACAGCATCCATGGTCATGGTGTCGAGAACTGAGGCATCCACGGCGTCAACGGTCAAGGCGTTCACGGTGTTGAGAGCTGAGGTGTCCAAAGCGTCCACAGCCTCTATGGCGTCCACGGCATCCACAGTCAAGGCTGCAAACTCTCCAACCACCAAGACTCCAATAGGGAATGGCTGCCGGGGTACCGCCACCTTCACACTGCTGTTCTCAACGCTGGTTCTGGTGGCTCTTCTCCACGGCTGCCCCGGGTGATTTAACATACTGTAATATGGACCATGTTTGACTACAGGTGTAATTTCAGGTCTTTCTAAAGGCAGTGAAAATGACTAAATTTATTTAAGACTTAAATAAGTTGCAGTCTTGAGTGGTGAAATGGTTCTTTAAAGTAGTGCATGGCCCGGAGTGGCTCCGGTTAAGTTTTTTTTATAAAATGGATTGGCTCAGGTGGTGTCCTGCAGCTTTGTCCTGCTCTTTTCAGGGTTTCTTCACGGACCATGAAAACTCCTAATCCAGGAATATAACAGTCTCATGGTGGTGGGTTTGATTTCGGTTGCATGGGTTGAAAAGTGATTGAATGTGAATTTTTTTTAGAAATTATTTTTCTTTTTTAAACTTAATTGTTGTGCTTTGCTGTGAATTTTGTAAATTGAATAAACTGTAATATTGGAGCCTAATTCTCTAAATGTAATCATGCATTTGCATCTTTATTTTATTTGCATGTAAGACTTGAATAGTAAGGGTGTGATGGTGAGAGATGCAGGACATTTGACTAAAACTTGCATTTATGCATTAAAGGTAAACTTTATTCCACAGGCCGAATCGCTCTGAAAAGGCACCAAAGAAAATCTAACTTCCAGAATAATGGTAATTTGTCCTCCTAGAGTAACATAATATCCACTTAGTCCCTGTGTGAAACACGGCCAACTGGGATGTCTTAAACTTAAATTCTAAAACTGCTTTAAAATCTGGATTTCAGAAAGGGGAGTTTCTATGTGCATCACATGTCAATGCCTGCAAGCAGTGCTGGAAACAATCAAATTTGTAGTTCAAGTGTGAAGCCTCTGGGCTGTGACATGATGATGGGTATGTCCATTGTTTATATACAAACTTGTATGTATACATACAAGCCACTTTATTAGGTATGTAGTTCTAGCACTGCTCCAGTGGGAGGCAGCCATCAGAAGACTGTACACTGGGGTCATAAAGGGACTGACATGGTTGCTTTAAACACCTCAGCTCTGGTTTTTAAATAGTACAGAGGGCCCCAAAGTGTCACAAAAAATATCCTCTCATTGTGACCAGCCTGAACTGCTGATACAGGGCAGGATCGATCCATGCTTTCATGTTTGTTTCAGATTCTGACCCGACCATCTGAATGTCACAGTAATCAAGACTCATCAGACCAGCCAGTCAGGAGTGGCTCCTCCTGTGGTCTTCTAACCAATTCCAACCAACCAGTTTATCCATTATCTATGCGCCCACATTCATGTCTCCCCGTGGGTTTGAAACAACTCAGACTCTGCTGCTCATCAATAACCAAACAGCTGTGACGTGCTGGAGGCAGATATTACTCCACTTTTGCTGTGATTTCCCAGCAGGATGCTCCCTTAGCTTGGAAGCTCTGAGGACTGAGCAGGAAGTGAAACCATGAATAGAATGAAATGTACAATGAGATTTCAGGGCCACTCCTGTTCAGTGCCATGTGGTAGAAAGTCACACTTTCTAAAATAGAACTTCTAAAAAATATACCGAAAATAAACTGATGTATAAAAAATATATACATTGTAAAAAACAAGTATTTACAAATAATTAAGATGGTGAATATTGCACTAGTGAATGGATATTACACAAGTTCAGGGGGTGATTGCGCTGGTGAAGAAACTGTTCTTGAGTCTATTTATTCTGGCTTTAATGTGCCTGCCAGAGGCCAGCAGGGCAAACGGTTCAATGCCAGGGTGTGAGCTGTCCTTGATGTTTTTGGCTCTGCTGATGCAGTGGGAGGTGTAGATGTCCATCAGGGAGGGGAGAGGGCAGCCAACGATTCCCTGTGCTGTCTTGACTACCCTCTGAAGCCTCCCCCGCCTGCCTGAGTGCAGCTGCCGTACCATACTGTGATACACAATGATGGCATAGTTACCTTGAAAAAATAAATCTGATTACTGATTACGCCTTTAAAAAGTAGCTGTTATTTTGCTGATTACTTGATTTTAGAAGTAACTAAGTTGGATTACAAGTTACTTTGTTAGTTACTTTCAACAGCTGCCGGTGTTGTGCCAAAAAGTTATCATCTGCCATAAAGTGATTCTGATGTTTGTGTGCTTTTATGTGAAATGTCTTTGCTTATGTTGGTAAACAGAGTGCAGTCAGCATGATTTATGAAGGGCTTATATATAACATGAAGAAATAAGCTGTTTTTCAACAATCTTTAGGAGTCTGTTATTGTACCTAAATTATATTTGATCCAGTGCTTTTTGGCCCCTTCAGATATCTTTATAGAACTGCGATGTTATATTTGTTGCGATTTCTGCAGCTTTCTGAGACAGATTTCTGTTTAAAAAGACA
>JAMQGT020013427.1:35000-94301 GCA_024447675.2 Pterophyllum scalare
GGCTCTCTGAAAGCTTTACTTTAATGAATTACATAAGTAGAATTTGCTACTTTGCCAAATAAATAAATTAAAGTATTCCTTCTACCCCTATCTTTTGTGTAAGAATTCTTCCAAGGATTCAGGATTGCCCACTGCACCCACGCTAAATGTTATTCATTCCAAATGTTTAAAGATCTCTTTCTATCCCATCAGGAAAATCCAAATCTTACTGTTGGAGGGAAATTTATCTTCTTTCTCTTCAACGTGAGTGTTTGAAATCTCTCAGAATTGCCAAACTTGCTCCAATAAGCTATAAAAATTATTATATTGCTCAAGTTTTATATTTGCTTCAAAATCTTCCAGTGTTTATTCCGAAAGCATACTTCAAAAAAATACACTCGTTTGTCCCACCTTTTCTGTGGGGAAATAAGACACCTAGGATTGCTAGAAAACATCTTTGCAAACCCAAAAAGGAGGGGGGGTTGGCACTTCCCAACTTTCTCTTTAATTACTGGGTGTCATATATGAAATACATGACCTATTGGCTGACTCATTTTACAAAACCCCCTACTTGGTTGGAACTGGAATAAGAAGCGTGTTAGTCTTATTGCTTAGGAGCTATATTGTTGTCTCCCTTGAGTATTAATAAATCTATATATAACTGCAATCTGTTGATCCACAATACTGTATGCATCTTTAAGGAGATCAAATCCCATTTTAATTTAAAATCTTTAGCCTCTGTCATGCCCATAACAGATAACCTGTCTTTTAAACCATCTACTCTGGATAATTCATTTAAATGCTGGAGACAAATGGGACTTGGTATAAGTGACTTATACCAAGATGGTGTTCTTGCCTCTTTCAGACAGTTGCATGAGATATATAACCTTCTAGGGAGAGACCTTTTAGATATCTGCAGATAAGAGATTATATCAGAAGACATACACAAGGCTTTGAAACCATCATCAACTCCAGTCTTGACAAATGCCTTCAACTTTCACCTCGCAGTGAAACATTTATCTCTCACACCTATGAGAGTTTGATGTCAATTGATCCTGTGAAATCATCCTCTATTAAATCTAAATGGGAAGAGAAACTGGGTGTCATAATAACTGATGTTAAAGAAGAACATCTAGGCCTAGAGAATATTCATAAATGTTCTAATAATGCAAGACACTGTCTGATTCAATTTAAAGTTCTACATCGTTTACATTGCTCTAGAGAACAGTTACATAGAATCTACCCTGAGGTCTCTCCCATTTGTGAGAAACGTTCTATAGCTGAAGATACATTAAGCCACAGTTTTGTCTTCTGTATTAAAGTTCAAAGATACTGGGCAGACATCTTCGATTTAATATCTAAAATTCTCCACATACAGCTGAAACCTGATGCATTAACAATCATTTTGGGTACGTCAGCTGATACTGCGGGACTAAATAACATAAAGAAACATTTTGTATCTTATTGAATTATTATCGCGAATAAACTTCTCTTAAATTATTGGAAGAAGAGAGAAGCCCCTCCTATAAAACTTTGGCTTAATGACCTTATAAATACGTTACATCTCGAAAGATTACGATACACTCTTTCTGACAAACTTTCCTCTGTCAGTAAAATCTGGACACCTCTGTATACATTTCTACACCTGTAACTGGAAGTTATAGCTCTGACTCCTTATTTTGATAAATTATAGTTAGGTAGCTGGGCCTGGGGGTGTAGGGAGGGTTTTTTTTAAAATTTTTATTTACTTTGTTTTGTTCTTTCTTATGTGTTGTGTTGTGTTTAGTGTTGTTTGATTTAGAAATGTATGAAATGAGCAATATGTGGACACTTAAGTTTAAATCTTGTGAAATGCTCAATTAAAAAAAAAAAAAACTTGCTCTAATGAGTGAAATCTGCAGGCGGAGCTTGTGGAAGTTTGCAGTTACAGGTAGCTGCTGTTTGTTCTGAAGAAGATAAACGGGAGTTGGTCCTTCAGATTCTTCTACTCTTAAACAGAAGCTTTAAAGCTCCTTAATTAAACGGTTACTGTGGCGCAACTGCAGGCGCAAACAAACTGCGTTAACCCTCTGAGACAAGGCGCTAACAGACTTTATAAAACAGATTTAAGGGTCAGACAGACCTGAGAGGTGAGTTGGAGAGCCAGCAGCAGAACTGCGAGGAAGACGAAGCTCAGCTTCTTCATGCTGGATGTGGTGGAGGCTCCTCTGCGCTGCTCGGTGGAGGAAAGGTGAATGAAGGGGGAGGCGCACTGTCGGGAATTAAACCGCACCAAAAAAACCTGCCCATATGCGTTCAGGGCCTGTCGGAGATATAGCTGCTCACAGATTACAAGACAGATGCATACGCTCCAATTTGATCCTGGTAATTTAATTGGTGTAAATTTTGCTTAATAACCTAAAAATAAACACCTTCTTGCCCCCCTTTATTTCAATATAAACAAATTTAACTACACACCGAATCCTTTGTATGTCTCAAGAGACAGAAGCGCATACTTCTGACTTTTTTTTTTAAAATTATAACTAAATTTCTCCAACACGTCATGCTTTCTCTGCTGCTCACTTCACGCCTCAAATCAACATGGAGAAAGTTAATAAACGTTATTTATGTAACCCTTAACTATAAACGGGATAATCCTGCCTCCACTACCTGCTCTTCCACTTTCTGCAGATGTATGGTTAGACACATGAATATACTTTGATACACCCACCACCACCACAACCACCTTATGTTATTGGGTTGCTTATTGTTACTGTGTTCATTTATCCTCACACTGACATATATTATGCTCGCTGACCATCCAACTGTAATATTTTAGTAGGTTAATTATGAGTCCAAAGAGTGGAGCACACACAGGCGCTTAAAAAAAAAAAACCCTTCATTTATGAACATACGTACAAGCAAACAAGGCAGCAACAATAGCTATTCATAAAAACAATATACATAAGTTTGAGCATAAAATAAGAAAAAAGGATAAGGAAAAATGAGAAAATAAATACAGAAAAAAGACATAACTAAACTAGGTCTCGAGAGAGAGAAAAAAGAAATAAAATAAAGTAAACTTTAAAATTATTGCACAGAGCAACTAATTTAAGAGCTTTCTTGTCTTTTGCAATTTTTAGTGATTTACCCCGCTTTCCATTTTTATCAGTCTCTAGAGATTTGGAGAAGCCTGCAGAGAAGCTTTTGACTCTTGGTTAAAGATGCAAGATTTGTTTTTGTTAACCCTTTCAAGTTAATGCGGCCAATGAGGTATGCAATTTATATTTTATGTTGTTGAATCATATTCTTTATTGTCTATTCTCCATGAGATTCTCTTACTGTATGAAAATGTATTATTTTATGTTTTGTACAGTTCTCACGGCATCTTTGGTGACACCTGTGTCCAATTAAATGCCAGTAAAAATCAAGAACGCCTTGTGTCCGTTTTTCAACTTGGAGGGAGTTGCACTCCTCCTCCTTGGATCAACAATCATTTCCTTAGTTTTGCTGGTATTTAAGGAAAGATTTTTGTGTGGCACCATGCCACCAGGTCTGCCACTTGTCTGTCTCATTACCTCCGGTGATTAGTCCATACTATGGTATCATCAGCAAACTTGATGATACTGGTGTTGTGCTGGGAGGCAGTACAGTCACGAGTAAAGAGAGTGTACAGCATCAGAGTGAGTACACAACCTTGGGGCGTTCCAACGTTAACGGTCACTGTTCTTGATGTCTGATTCATAAGACTGTGGCCTTCCTGTCAGAAAGCTCTGGATCCAGCTACAGATGGTGTTCAACAGCCCAAGTGAGCAGAGTTTCTCTGTCAGTGTGGCTGGTATTACCATGTTGAATGCTGAGCTGTAGTCTTGTTCTCTAGATGTGATAGCGTGGTGTAGATGGCAGCGTTCACAGCATCCTCTGTGGACCTGTTCTGTCGATAGGCAAATGACCACAGAAAGAAGGTGTCTTATCACAGATGATGATCTTAAAAAAAGCTAATGAGCTCAATAACCTTTTTATGAGGTTTGAAACACAGGTGTCAGAGTGGGACAAAATACTACAGTCCATTGATTTTGCCGATTCCTGTTCCAGGCTGTTAGTTAATCCTTTCAAAATCCAGTCAGTCTTTAGTGAGGTTAGCAAAAATAAATCTACTGGCCCAGATGGTATTTCTGATTTTTTTTTTTTTTTTTTAAACCTGTGCTGAAGAGCTCACTCTGGTCTGGTGCCCTATTTTTCAGCAATCACTTGATCAACATACTGTTCCCTCTCTTTGGAGAAGGTCAAGTATCATTCCAGTTCCCAAGAAATCAAACCCATCTGATAGTAACGACTACAGGCCAGTGGCTCTGACATCAGTAGTAATGAAGTGTCTCGAGAAATACGTTGTATCCCTCTTGAAATCGGAGATAAATCCTGATCTTGATCCTTTCCAGTTCACCTACAGACAAGGTATAGATGATGCCATTAGTGGCATCACACACCTAACACTTAAACATCTTGAAAATCCAAAGGCCCATGCCCGTCGTTTTTCTTTTATAGACTTTAGTTCTGCTTTTAATAACCTACAGCCTTTCCTGCTTATCAAGAAACTACAGCAGATGAATCTTAATCCTTTTCTTATTAAATGGTTTTCTCTTCTTTTTTAGCAAACAGATCACAGCAGAGTTAACACTACTCTGTCAGAGCCAAGGTCCATCAGTACTGGGGTTCTCCAAGGTTGTGTTAACTCTCCTGTCCTCTTTACTATTTATACAAATGACTGCATCAGCAGCTGCACCGGGAATTGTGTTTTTAAATTCTCTGACAATGCTGCTGTTCTTGGCTTGCTGCATGAGGATAAGGACCTCTCATCATATTTTAATGTGGTTCAGTCTTTTGTTCAATGGTGCGAGGACCACCACCTTATTATTAATGCTAGGAAAACAGGTGTTGATTGGACCCCAAGTCTTTAAGTGATAATTTTCTGCTTTTTATTCATGACCAGAAAATATAACAGTTCTGTTTTTACAGATATCTGTTCAAGTGGGAAGTTCATGTTAATGTGTGCTCTAGCCTGCAGCAGAGGTTGTATTTTTTACGTAGACTAAGAGTCTTTGGGTCAACCAGAAGCTTATGTTTTTATTCTATGAGGCCGTATTGGGAAGTATTATCAGGTTTGGAACGTCAGCATGGTATGGTAATCTCTCTGTGCAACTAAAATCTAAACTTAGTTGCATGGTACAAACTGCAATGAAGGTGATAGGAAGGACTGATTAATAATAATAATAACACCTTAGACTTATATAGCGCTTTTCACGGTACTCAAAGCGCTTTACAATTCTGTGCACCATCCATTCACACCTCAATCATACTTGGTGGTGGTAAGCTACTGATGTAGCCACAGCTGCCCTGGGGCAGTCTGACAGAAGCTTGGCTGCCAATTCACACCTGTCTCCCTTTTTTTTTTTTTCCTGTTCTCTTGTTCCATTTATTTATTTCCTTACATTCAGCTCCCTCTGCGATCCTTCATCTACCATTCTGAATGCACACTGACCTTCCGGATTAGGCATAAGCCCCATCATCTTCACCACTTGGAACTGTAGAGGCATGGGTAGAGTCCTGAAGAGGGGCAAGGTCTTTTCTCATTTGAAACATTTGTCTTCTGATGTTGTGTTCTTACAGGAAACATATATCCTGCCAACTGAGCAGAGATGCCTGAGGACACCCTGGGTGTCGCAGGTGTATCAATTTTGCCATTCTTCTTCGTAAAACCATACCGTTCATATTTAATTCTCAGATGGTGGGTCCAGGTGGGAGCTGCATTATTGTCACTGGGAATCTCAATTCTGTTTTTCTGGCTCTCCTTAACATTTATGCACCTAATTTTTACTGTCCAGTTTTTTTAAAAAAAGTATTCAATCTTGTGGCTAAGCACAGCAATCATAAGATCATAGTTGGAGGTGATTTTAACAACTACCTCGACCCAGTGCTGGATAGGTCCTCATCTAAACCCGCCCCACTACTAAAGTCCACTTCAGTTATAAGCGAGCTAGCAAGATCTTTAGATCTGATTGATATTTGTCGACATCTACATCCTATAGATAGGCAATATTCTTTCTTCTCTTCAGTACACAAATCTTCCACTAGAATTGACCGTTTTTTTGTTGATTCAAACTTATTACCTCGTGTTCTTAAATCTACTTATCACACTCATCTTATCTCTGTCCATTTATTGATAAGCAGTTTCTGTCATTCTCACTGTAACTAACACCGAAATTGTTCAGAGCGGCCGCCATGGGGCAGTCTGCTGGGGCTAGATGAGGTCTGTGAAGAAGTCCTCAGGTCTTATAGCCCTCGTCTGCCTTCAATTAGGAGCTCTGCCTCATTTATTTGCCTGGTGTGGGGTGGTGTCGGGTCTGTTTCAGGCTCCTGCTTTAGACATTTTGGTAAGTTTGCCTGTCGGGATTTGTTTTGTTTGGTTTCCTTTCCTTCTCCTTCGTTCCGCTGTATTTGCTAAAGGATTCTTCTTTTCACTATTTGTGTTTTAAGGAGACGCACAGTTCCAGTAGCTGTCATGATCCATGTAATAGCACCCTTTGGGTAGTGGAACGAGGTGCGTTCATTGTTTGACAATGTGTGGGTTTGTTTGGGTTCTGGGTTCAATTGTATTGATGTGTATTTGTGATATTTGCTTTGTTGTATTAAGTTTTGTTTATTTGAGTGTTTGTTTTCTTTGGATTGAATTTGTAATTAATGCCCCTTCCCTTTGTATTTTTATCTGAAAGTTTTCACGGTGCACAACGGAGATGTTGGAGCAAAAATAAAGAATTAAGCACCCGTCGAGACTCTCCATTTATTGATCCCAGGGGCAGCTACACTCACAGTTGCAGTCTAAATTTAATTTGACCCCAAATAATTACTTTTCGTTATCTGCAGGTTAGGAGCTTTGCAAACCAACTTAGCTCAGGTTCAAATCAGCTTCCAATGCAACATATTTTCTATGATCTCCTTATCAAACCTCCCACTTCCAAACATCTTGTTTCAGTTTGTGAATGTTTTCTCTGCATCTCTTATTGGAGATGCATGGACCAAAGATATGGGGGTTTAAATCTCTGACGCGCTCTGGGATCGTATTCTGATAGGAATAAAAGTGCTTGCTCCAGTAACACTAGGTTGCAGCTAATCCAGTTTAAAGTGGTACATTGCCTGCACTATTCTAAAACACAGTCGAGTAAAATATTCCCGAATCTTTAGCACGTGTCTGTGGCAGGATGCAGACACCCTAATGCCACCCTGGGACATCAGTTTTGGCACTGCCATAATCTAACGGCTTTCTGGTCTGATATTTTCTCTATCGAGCTGCGTACAGACTGCAGATAACCTCTGACTGCCTCATTGCCATCTTTGGGGTGTCTGACTCTTGCCCTGCTCTCCCTCTACCCTGCACTGACAGGCTCTCTCATTTGGGATGGTTGTCATTCTCTCAGAGTGGAAATCTGCCTCACCTCCCTCTTTTAAGTGCTGGCTGAATAATATGGTTTCCTGCTTACACCTTGAAAAAATATGCTTCCATAATATGTTGCAGTCCTAGCCACATGCATCGACTGTCAGCAGTGTTGTAGCAGCACTCCAGCATTCGTCTGTATTGCCTGAGACTCGGTGTGTGAAACAGTGCTTCACCTAGCAAATGGTTAAGGGGATCAAAAGGGTAATCACCAGCAGCTGCTGCATGACTAGTTGAGCAGATGCGTAGAATATGAGCAGAATGTAAGTTAATGAATACTTTGACAGAGACTTCTGAATACCGTGAACCGTTATCGTGTCATTCAGTGGCACGAGCGGCCTGTAGAGTGCAGCCTCCCACTGAACTGAAGTGCTTGTGTTTCTGTATTTTTGTCGAAGTGTGCAACACATGCCCAAACCACCTCTCAGCACCCGAGCTGCCCCTCTGACATGCACACACCTCAGCACCCCCCAGCTTCGAAGTGCTTCCTGCGACTCTGAGCAGCCACATAGACCCGACGTGGGTCTTTATAACCCTAACTGGGTTAAGTTTTTGGATTGTAATGACAGCAAGCGGGAACTAGATGGCAGCGTTTATTCCATCAGGGATAAACTCAAAGCCTCAATGACAAAATGAAAAGGAAAACCCTAAACTATAATATAATCAGGATATTGCTCACAATGCAGACAAAGCTGTTTGTTTTTGGTTATTTTGCATAGACTTTATATACAATATGGACTTGTCTTATTAAATATCCTTCCAATCTGTGGACCTCTGTTTCACAGGGGGCGCTCTCGAGCTCATCCAGAAGGAAGCAAACTTTTGTGGGGTAAACATTTTTCTTCTGGAGATTTCTTTTCCTTTTTTTGGATAAAGGGCTTGATACAATAGAATAGCTAAATTTTTAGATGTTTACAGGTTTCTATTGTGCTAAAATAACTTTGAGTATTTGGGTGTCACAGCACCACACACCACTTTGGCTTCCTCCATTTTGATCTGAGATATGAGGCCAGTTGCAATGATGTGTATTTTAGTCCCATTAGAGTCAAAAACATTAAAACAGGTGATGATGTAGGATGGTCACCTAAACATAGCACAGCAAAGGCAAAGAGGATGATCACATGCGCACACAGGTAAAAACATGTAAAGAGGAGCTTTTAGTTATAATGTAGAAAAACTGAGAAGTGTTGTAATTGCGCTTCTTTCTCCTGAGACATCAAAAGGATTCAGTGTTTATTTCTTGCGATTATTAAAATTTTTACGGTCTGCATCTTCCTTCTGCTCCGTGAGCAGCAGTTTTTTTTTATTTATTTTTTTTACGGCAGTTCAAAGGGGGGGGGGTATAAAACCCGACGGTGCCCTTCCCGTTTCATTCATCTTTCCTCCACCGAGCAGCGCAGAGGAGCCTCCACCACATCCAGCATGAAGAAGCTGAGCTTCGTCTTCCTCGCAGTTCTACTGCTGGCTCTCCAACTCACCTTTAGGTATGTCTCGAGCCCTTGATCCGTTTTTATAAAGTCTACTTAGCAGCCTTTTCTCATAGAGAGGGTCAGCGCAGTTTGTTTGCGCCAAATTAAACGTTTAAAGCGTCTGTTGAAGATTAGAAGAAGCTGAAGAACCAATTCTCCTTCAGCTACCTGTAACCTCAAACTTTAACAAGCTCCGCCTTTAGAGTTCTGAGCGCGTTTGGCACAGACTGCGGTCCCTGAGACATTTTTCATATTCAAACTGAAGACAAATGATTCCAAACCCTGAGCTGGAAAAAAATCTGAAGTGCTGAAAGTCTGGCTTGAAGTGTCTCGAATTCTGGAATTTGGCGCTTGAGGGTACTTAGAGAATCTTGCCAATTAACCTCCTTGGGAGAGTTGCAAAGGTAGGAGCAGAAGTAGGGGAAAGAGCTTCTTTTTTTTTAACTTGGGGCAAAGACTTCGAGGTGCAGCAGCCCTTTATGAACCTCATGTGGTGAACTTGTGTGTTGCAGGTGGTCCAGGCGCTTGACAACAAAGCCAACGGTACTGCGCCCACTGCGTCCACACAGCCAAGGAACGGCTGCGGCAGTCCCACCGCCTTCGCGCTGCTGTACGCCCCGCTGATGCTCTCGACTCTCCTGCTCCACGGCTGGTCTGGATGATCGGACTGATCCGCACGACAGCCGACAGGGTTGGACAGAGGACGGAGTTTTAGGGTTTTCTGAAATGCAGTAAAATGAATTGATATAAAGGTTTTTGGGAGATTTGCGTGGAAACTGCAGGACGCAGGTTTCTGCTCCTTTTCGGGACTTCCTCCATGAACTGTGAAAACGCTTCGCCCAGTTAGATCACGGTCTCATGGTGCTGGTCTCTGGGAAGTGGTAGGGAAATATATCATGCCAGTTGTACCCTGTGAAAAAATAATTTGGATTCTGGTTTCACTTCGGTGTGAAAACGATTGAATGCAAACGACTTTTGTATTTATAAAAAATGGAAATCTGATTTTTGGGTTGTGGTTTTTGTAAATTGAATAAACCTTGAAATTGTAAAACTTCATGACTCAAAGTTTTTTCCTGTCAAACTGCCTGGCTTACAGGAGGAAAATGTGCAGAAGGTGAACCAAGAACAGTCAGATGGTGTGAGGATCAGGGCAGCAGGGGAACCTTCAGCCTTTTAATCAGGTTCAGGTGAAGGTAAATGAACTCAAAACTGAAGCCTGTTTTAACAGAAAACTGCGTTTAAAAACCGGATAATGTGCTGGTAACTTTCTGCCAGTATTTTATCCGTTTTTAACGTAAGTTGCCATAACTGGTAAATCTCAAAGAGAAAGAGCAGAACAAGGAAAACAGTCAAAAATAATCAGTGATGGCATAGTTACCATGGAAAAAGTAATCTGATCACTGATTTCTTCTTTAAAAAGTAACTTAGTTACTTTACTGATTATTTAATTTTGGAAGTATCTAAGTTAGATTGCAAGTTAATTTATTAGTTACATTCAACAGCTGCCCGTGGTATGCCAAAAAGTTATCGTCTGCCAAAAAAGTGATTTCCGGTATTTGCCAAAAAATGATTGCCTGTATTTAGATGGCTGTAAATGACCTGTAATACAGAAAATGCTGACTAGAGAAATAATTTCCCCTGCATCACTTTGGCGTCCCCCTCTTGTGCTGCGCCCCTATGCATTGCATATAGTGCATACCCACTTTTTGGGCCACTGCCTGTATTTCCAGTTAGAAAACACAAATATATCTCCTCCCTCCATTGTTTAAGTTTGTGTCACTGTGTGTTATTATTGTCCTCATGCTTAATTGTCGCAATGACCAGACGTCACTCCCTGAGACACGAGAAGAAAGCACAAATATATTTTCCACAGCATGTCTTTTGTCCTGTCTCTCTCCACTCAGCCCCAACCGGTCACAGCAGATGACTGCCCCTCCCTGAGCCTGGTTCTGCTGGAGGTTTCTTCCTGTTAAAAGGGAGTTTTTCCTTCCCACCGTCGCCAAGTGCTTGCTCATAGGGGGTCGTTTTGACTGTTGGGTTTTCTCTGTGTTATTGTAGGGTCTTTACCCACAATACAAAGCGCCTTGAGGCGACTGTTTGTTGTGATTTGGCGCTATATAAATAAAATTGAATTGAATATCTTTTTATTAAGGAAAATGACAAAAATAGTAACGCACAGTGACTTGGAGTTATTTTAATCTGATTACTGGATTGCAAATAGTAATGCGTTAGATTACTCGTTACCGAAAAGTAGTCAGATTAGACTAATGCATTACTGATATCACTGAAAATAATACATTTTTAAACAGTACATTTTATATGGATTCCTTGTGCTGCGTGTGCTATTACCAAGTTTATGGATTCTTCATTTGCATCTCACCTCAGCTAACTGGAGTCCCTGAACTGGACCTCTGGACAGTGTTTGTGCTGTTGGAGCCTTTTGGAGCATTTTAATGCAATTATCTGACAATAATATGGCTCCTGAAATTCTGGGACTTAGTGCGCAGTAACATCGCAACAGATTAGAATTAGAATCAGAATTAGTGGCATCAGTGTGGGAACTTGTTTCTTAATCTACTTTGTGGTGCACTTAAAATGAAGAAAGGAAGAAAACCTGCAGAGTGAAAATGAAATTTGCATGTTCATTTTAATTTTTCTCTGATGGATAAGGAGTTAAAACGCATCAAAATTCTTGCCCCACCCACCCTGACTCGAGGCTGCAGAGTCACAAAACCCACACAAACTACCATCTGAAACAACTGTCAAACAGTAACTGCACAAAGCAAAGCTGTGAGCACAAGACAAATAAAAGTAACTGACAGAGAGCGAGTGAATAATTGATGCCCATCCTCCCCCCTCCACCTGCTGCAGGGGCTTTGCCATCAAAGGGAGAATGGGCAGCTGGAATTCACCTGACTTCGATCTGTGTGGGAATTGCATCCTGCTCTGATCACATGACAAAAGCTGCATTGTCCAGCTCATCTTATTAGCTCGATTTAGATCAGGATCATTCTTCCACATGGTGAGCATGTGTGAACTGTAGCCTCAGTTTCCCGTTCTTAGTTGACAGGAATGACTCCTCCTGTGGTCTTCTAACCAGTTTTATCCATCATTTTGGATTCCACATTCATGTCTCTTTGTGGGCCTGAAACATCAGCTCAGACTCAGCTGTGACGTGCTAGAGGCAAATATCACTCCAACCTTCATAATTTCCCAGCAGAACACTCTCTTCACCTGGAAACACTGAGGACTGAGCAGGAAGTGAAACAGTGAAGCAGATATTGATATTGTTGATACTGTTTGACTCCTATGATCTCTTGGCCAAACTTCAAAGACATGGTTTCACTGTTCTGAAAAAATAGCCCAACATCTGCTGATTGGATCGGCACAAAATGCTGCACAGACATTCGCTGCATTATCAACCACCTTTTTTCAATGCAGATTTTCAGTTTGCACATAAAACTCGGAATGAAAATGGAAAAAAGTTAATCATAAGTTCAACCAATAAGGAGTTAAAGTATTGTAAACACGGTCTTTACACTCGGCTGTGGTGAAAAAGTGACAAACTAACAGAAACAGACGCAGTGAGGAGACAAGACAACGTCCATGTCGTGAGAAGCAATAAAGACATGAGAAGTGTGTGTGTGTGGGCCTGTGAGGATGATGTAACCTTCTTCAAAATAATACTGCGCACTTCCTTTTCTGTTGCTGGTTTCTGCTTGTTTCCTGTTCCTCTGCAAAGATGCTCTGAAAAAGGACAGCTGCTATTCACCTGATAGTGGTGGATTTAAAATATCAGTGATTCACACTTTATTTTTCCAAATATGATGCAACCATTCGGATACAAAACTGGGTACCTTTGGTTTCAGGTTGGTAAATCCTGACAGGTTTTCCTTCTATAGGATCTCTATAAGGTTCATTTCATTTCTCCACAGTGGATTTCATGAAATTTGGTACAACCCTGTCCCTCCAACCACCTCAGATCTTCTCAGCCTGTTCAAAGGCCTTTATCAGTTCTAACAGTCCCATTTATACAGCTTGTTGGTGCCCACCTTAATCTCAGGTTCTGCATGTCATTATGTAGAATCTGTAGACAAGGGGCTTCTTTTGGTACTGGAAGATTTTTGGTTTCAGTTTGTAACCTGAGTTGCACTGACCAGTCACATTTCGGCAAGCCTTGCTCACTTGCAGGAAAACAGTCCACATTCATCAGTCCAATCAGATGACTAGAGAACAGATGTCCTGTTTGCTGCTCAGCAAGCATAAAATTCTGGGTCGCCACAGACTCCCATTTTAAAGTGTCTTTACAATCCAGTGTGTGGGTCGCCGCCGGAAGAGGCTGGCCATAATTGTATGATCCCATGTCCCCCTTTGTGATTGGCTGCATTGTGTGCCCATTAATTCTGCCCTTGTCCTCAGGTTTGTTACCAGAGCTAATGACAAATTGGGGAGTCGGCTCTTCTGAGTCACTACCACTACTCTTTTGCAAACGACACATCACCTCAGCTAACTGGAGTCCCCAAACTGAACCTCTGGACCGTGTTTGTGCTGTTGGAGCCTTCTGGAGCATTTTTGATGCAATTATCTGACCAATAATATGGCTGCTGTGAAGTTAATTGTATTAACATCCAAGAAGGCTGAGCTCCAGTTTTGTTTCCAAATGTGTTCACTTCTGGCTCTACAAACCAACATGGTAGCTGGCAAATTGCTGAAGTTTCAAAATTCAAATCCAGAAACCAATGGGTGATGACCGGCTCCTTTCTTCTTAAATTTTCTCTGGGGTTGCCTCGTACCTGAGAAGGGTTAAATGCAGAGAACATTACGGATCTGATCTTAACTCTGGTCTTGTTATTATTTGCCTCACAAAGATATACTAACATTCACATTATTCAGTTATTCTTTCACCTCATTTAACAATCATATTGGTTGCTCAGTGCAACAGTGCAAAACCGCAGCAGAAATTAAAGTAACCTGGCTGCAAAGTTTATTATAGAAAAGGATCATAGTGACTGTTGGATGCCTCATTAGTTTAAAGCATGCAGACACCTCTAAACTATTGAGGAACTGAAACAACCTGTCACACTTCAGTAGGAGCTGAACAATGATTTTAATACCATAACATATGCAAAATATGCTGAACTGATGCATGCCATTGGGAGGGTGAGTTTAGTCTGACACCACATCCTGTACAAAACAGAACCTGAGAGATGGTTCAAAGAGAATTTAAATACAACCATACCGTAAAGACAGCATGAATGGTTTTTGACTAATCTCACCGCTCTTCACTCATGAGGAAACATTTATGGTTTTTAGTCCTCCTGTTCTGAACCAAAGGGACTTTAACAGGATGATCTCAGACTCAGCCACACACACCTTTACCAGTCTTGGCTTGAAACCAGGAAACACATGCAACACATCCACATTCTCACTTCCTTTATAGAGTAAAAATCTTAATGTGTTAAGCATCAGATTTTTGCTTTAAGGTCACCTTCAGGTAAATAATGGAACCCAGGGCTCATCTGAATATGGCCACACCTGTTGAATCACAGTGATTCAGGGATGCATTCACACTGATTAAACCATAGACTGTATATAAAAGACAGCGCTATCCACTGTGACATCACCTATTGGTGTCAATCTCTGCATTTTGAACCATTAGTCATTTTGCTATTGCTTTGTTGTATTTTGTTGTTGTTTTATTCACAAACAGAAAAAATTAAGTGTGAATCATTGATCTTTTAAATTCAGTACCATCAGGTGAATAGCAGTCAGGGGTTGTCCTTTTACAGAGCATCTTTGCAGAGCAAACATGCAGATGGTTCAATTAAACCAGCAACAGTCCCACAATACGTAATACGTACAGTATTATTTTGAGGAAGGTTACATCATCCTCACAGGCCCACACACACTTCTCACATCTTCATTGCTTCCTTTACATGGACGCCACATTTTCTCTTCACCGAGTCTGTTTCTGTTGGTGGCGCTGATGCAGAGCCAGATCTGTGCTGAAGTCCTCTGATTGGCACTGAAATCAGTGGTTCCAGCTTTGGTGCCATCATTACTTCAGAGGAAAAGGGGGTAAAGTAAAGCCCAATATACATTATACATTAAAACCTTATAGATCTATAATTTAATTCTTCATTCATGCCATAACTGCCTGGAACAACATTAGGATGGAGCTGCTACTTTGCTAAATTATTAACCAGATTATTAAACCAGCTTTTAAATCAGGTGACAAAGATTTTTTACAGGGCTGCTAAATATAGATTTAAAAAGGCACTAAAGGAAGCCAAAAAAGACTATAAACAGAAGCGAGAAAATAAACTCAGTTCTGATAACAGCAGAGAGTTATGGCAGGGCTTCCGATCAATGATTAATTATAAGGCAAAACACACTTCCTTGGATCCTGATCCCAATCTTAACCTTAAACACTGTGCTTATGAACTGGCCCCAATTCTAACTGACATTTTTAACTGTTCTTTAACCCAACAGAAAGTTCCAGCATGTTTTAAATCAGCTGTTATTGTACCGGTACCCAAGAAACCTAACCCGAGCTATCTGATTGACTACAGACATGTAGCATTAACATAAGCTATTATGAAAATATTTGAACACTTAGTGTGTACACATCTTTTCAGTATCATCTTAGATCCATACCAGTTTGCATATAGAGCAAACAGATATGTCAAGGATACTGTGTCGCTATGCCTGCACTCTATTTTAAAGCATCTAGAGGGGCCTGGTAATTATGCAAGGGTTCTTTTTGTTGATTTCATTTCAGCTTTTAACACCACTGTGCCATCTAAACTGTATGATAAGCTTCTTCATATGGGCGTTGCGCAATCATTATGTCATTAGGTATTGGACTTAACAACAGACAGGGTTCAGGTGGTCAAATGTAATAATGTAACACTCCTGTGTTCATTATATAATTCAATTCAATTCAATGTTATTTATATAGCGCCAGATCACAACAAACAGTCGCCTCAAGGCACTTTGTATTGTGGGTAAAGACTCCCAATAACACATGATGATGATGAAATGACCTTATCTCTCACTGTCAGTCAAACTGGTCAAATTTGCAGATGACACTACAGTTGTTGGGTTTAATCACAAGAGATGACGAATCTATGTACAGGACCGAAATTTTATCTCTGGTGGACTGGTGCAGCACAAACAACCTGGAACTGAACATTTTAAAGACCAAGGAAGTTATTGTGGACTTCTGCCACAAACAGGATCACCTTCCTTTGGTCATCAACAACACAGAGGTGCAGAGAGTGGACAGCCATAAATTCTTAGGTGTCAGCATCCATCCTGAAATGGAAGGACAACACAGACTCTATTTTAAAGAAATCACATCAAAAACTGTTCTTTTTAAAATAGTCAAAGCAGTGTGGTGTGTCCAGGAGAGGTTTGTTGCAGTTTTATCGAGGAGCTGTGGAGAGTATTCTTGCTTTTGCCATAACTGTCTGGTTTGGTAGTGTGACTGCTGAGGAGGACAGGCAACTGAATATGGTGGTGAAGGACGCACCCAGAATTACTGGGTGTGTAATCCCAGCCATTGCTGATATTTATAAGAACAGGTTACGTAAAAAAGAGCCTGTCGAATTGTTAAGGATCCCTCCCACCTTATTATTATTGTATCATATTGTGTGTATGTTTTTATGATGCATGGGTTTTAACCGAAACAAATTCACTGTCAAGTCAGCAGTCTTCTCCATGATTGTGTAGCCTACGGACCTAGACTGAGAGACCATTTAACGGCCTTTGCAGGTGTTTGGAGTTAATTAGCTGATTAGAGTGTGGCACCAGGTGTCTTCAATATTGAACCTTTTCACAATATTCAAATTTTCTGAGATACTGAATTTGGGGTTTTTCATTAATTGTCAGTTATAATCATCAAAATTAAAAGAAACAAACATTTGAAATACAGTTGTGCTCAAAAGTTTACATACCCCGGCAGAATTTTTGCTTTCTTGGCCTTTTTTCAGAGAATATGAATGAAAAACATCTTTTCCATTCATGCTTAGTGGTTGGGTGAAACCATTTATTGTCAAACGACTGTGTTTTCTTTTTTAAAATCATAATGACAACAGAAACTACCCAAATGACCCTGATCAAAAGTTCACATACCCTGGTGATTTTGGCCTGAAGTTGACAAAAATGGGTTTGAATGGCTACTAAAGGTAACATCCTCACCTGTGATCTATTTGCATGTAATCAGTGTGTGTGTGCATAAAAGCTGAGTGAGTTTCTGGGATCCAGACAGACTCTTGCATCTTTCCACTTGCATCTAGCCACTGACGTTTCAGGATTCTGAGTCATGGGGAAAGCAAAAGAATTGTCAACAGATCTACAAGAAAAGGTAGTTGAACTGCATAAAACAGAAAAGGGATACAAAAAGATATCCAAGGAATATAAAGGCTGTTTCAAGATGCACAATAAGGAGGCACTTGAAGAAAAATTGGCTGCATGGTCGAAGTCACCAGAAGAAAGCCATTACTGCGGAAATGCCACAAAGTATCTTGCCTACAACATGCCAAACAGCACAGAGACAAGCCCCAAAACTTCTGGAACAAAGGTAATTTGGAGTGATGAGAACAAAATTTAACTTTCTGGCCACAACCATAAACATTACATTTGGAGAGGTGTCAACAAGGCCTATGATGAAAGGAACACCATTCCTACTGTAAAGCACGGAGGTGGATCGCTGATGTTTTGGGGATGTGTGAGCTACAAAGGCACAGGAAACTTGGCCCAAGTTGAAAGAAAGATGAATGCAGCATGTTAGCAAATACTGGAGGCAAGTTTGCACTCATCAGCCCGGAAGCTGTGATGGGATGTACTCGGACGTTCCAACATGACAACAATCCAAAACACAAGGCCAAGTCGACCTGTCATTGGCTACAGCAGAACAAAGTGAAGGTTCTGGAATGGCCATCTCAGTCTCCTGACCTCAATATCATCAAGCCACTCTGAGATCTCAAGCGTGCAGTTCATGCAAGACAGCCCAGGAATTTACAGGAACTGGAGGCTTTTTGCCAAGAAGAATGGGCAGCTTTACCACCTGAGAAAATAAAGAGCCTCATCCACAACTACCACAAAAGACTTCAGGCTGTCATTGATGTTAGAGGGGAAATACACGGTATTAAGAACTGCGGTATGTAAACTTTTGCTCAGGGTCATTTGGATGTTTTTTGTTTTCATTATGATTTAAAAATGGAAAACAGCTATTTATCAGTAAATGGTTTCACTCGACCACTAAGCATGGGTGGAAAAGATGTTTTTGTGTTATCAATCATATTCTCTGAAAAATGGCCAAGAAAGCAAAAATTCTGCCAGGGTATGTAAACTTTTGAGCACAACTGTATATCAGTCTGTGTGTAATGAATGAATATAATATACAAGTTTCACTTTTTGAATGGAATTACTGAAATAAATCAACTTTTTTATGATAGTCTAATTTTATGACCAGCACCTGTATATGCACAGATGAATTACAGTGTCAGGATTAATCACAATCAATAAATAACAGGCACTAGGTATAGGTTCCCTCCTGCAGGAAGGTGGGTCAGGATACTGGTCAGTCTACATCCCTACCCTCACCTATGGTCACAAGCTTCGGGTAGTGCTGAAAGAATAAGATCGTGAATACAAGTGAATCCTCCTAAGGGTGGCTGGCCTCTCCCTTAGAGATAGGGTGAAGAGCGCAGCTTTTCGGGAGGGGTTCAGGGTAGAGCTGCTGCTCCTCCATATCGAGAGGAGCCAGTTGAGGTGGTTTGGGCATCTGATTAGGATGCCTCCTGGGTGAGGTGTTCCAGGCATGTCCTAGTGGGAGGAGGCCCCAGGACAGACCCAGGACACATTGGAAAGATTATATTTCCTTGGCAGCAAGAACTGTAATCAAGCATTTGTGATAACTGGTACTGATTTTTTCACATCACTGTGGCCCACCCTTCTTTGCAGAATTGTTTGAATTCAGCTACACTGGAGTGTTTTCCAGCATAAACAACCTTTTTAAGATGAGTTGTTGTTGTGTTCTTGGAGTAACTTTGGCAGGCCGGCCACTTCTGGGAAGGTTCACCACTGTTCCAGGTTTTCTGCACTTGTGGATAATGGCTGCCACGATAGTTCACTGGAGTCCCAAAGCCTTAGAAATGGCTAGTTGTTGTAAAGTTGGTCTTAAATTTCCTTCCTAGGAGCATTAAGAAGTCCTAAATCTGATATTTTTTATTACCTAGATCTAACTGGTGGACCTGAGCGTGTAGGGGAGGCTGCAGTCTGAGCTTTTAGGATTACTGTACATACAGCAAGTTCATTCTTAGAAACTCTGATCATGTTAAACATGAACATTCACTGCTGGTTGTAGTGTGTTTGTAGATATGACAGGAAATAAGGAAATGCACAATAGGCCCTCTTTAAAACAATGTATGATATCCGTCTGAAAATAAATCCATGTATTTATTCGCACAACCTTAGGCCAACAAATCAAGATGTGATAGCATGTTATTATGTGGAACACTCAATGTTCTCCTCATGCAGCTCCCGTCTGCTCCTGTCTAGTCATTCCCAAGTCCTCACAGTCACTGACTGAGGGGAATCCAACGCTCTGCTCGATCCACTGGGCCACGCAGAGCAGCTTCTTGTCTTGGTGGGCGGGGGCTAAGAGCTGTAAGCCAATGGGAAGGCCCCGTCTTGACAAAGCAGTTGGCACAGAGACAGCAGGGAGACCTGGAGTGCAGAGAGTTGAAATAATTAGGAGCTGTAGCTAAGTTAGAGTTAGGAGAAATTTTAGGGTATATGTTCATCAAAGCCAGAGTCACAGAGTTTCTCTTTTTCATTTTACTTTTAGTGTGTCTTTGTGGCAGGATGGAAAACAAGAAGACGCTTCTTAAGCTGTGCAGGTACAGGTGTGGGTGTACATGTGGTTATCCCTAACATCAAATATTTAAATGCTTGAATCCTCCCACACTTCCTTTACATGCAGAAGCAGCGTCAGTGTGACTGGAGGATATTTTTTTTTTCTCCATACCTGCCATGTTGGCGGGCTGTGTGAAGACGTCTTCCTGTGCGCTGCGTGTTCGGTTGTCTTCCTGAGTAAAGTCGCGGTAACGGGCGGCATCTGTCAGCGTGGTGGGTGTCAGCAGTACATCGACACCAGAGTTGAACACATGGCGGAAATCATTGGTGATCAGCCGGCGAACTTTCTGGGCCTTCACAAAGTAGTGCTGGTAGTTCCTGAGGGAAAAAAGGAGGGAGTTACAGTTTTTAAACAGACACATTTGGTTTTACAAAAAGATAAATGGAGGTGGATGATCACAGGATACTTTCCATAGTTAAGAAAAACCTCTTTACTACATCTACCCAAGGGAAGAATATCCTCCAGGAGCTCCAAATATCTTTATCCAAGTATACCAGACTTTTTATTATTCTTTTTTTCAGATTTGTCTCTGTACCACCAAACATCAGCAGTGGATCACAGGATCCTTTCCAAATTCTGTCATAAAGAGATGACTTCACTAGAGCAAATACCAAAGGTTCACAAAATGCAAACCATTTATCTGCATGGAGAACATAGACACCAGATTAAACTTCACCCAAAAAAGTCTGGAAACATCATTATTTGAAGAGATGAATCTAAAATCAACCTGTACCACAATGTATCAGTTAGAGATAGTGAAATAAATACAATGGATGCACGACAGCTCAGTCTCACTGTTTTAGCAGGAAGTAGCTCCCGGATAGAATCCTCCCTCTGACGACATCATTAAAGCCCTCGTGTCTGGTCGAAGCATACATGACCTCTGTTGAGCTGTCCATCTTGCTGCGGTGGCCTGGTGATCGAGTCAAACAGACTTAATGTGAGATATGCACTAAAAAAACCTCCAAAACCACACACTACGGACAGATTTGTTACCATATTCCAGGCCGTCAAATCGGGCCATGTTGGACGCCACCTCAGCGTGGCACAGGACGTGGTAGCACACAATGGAGTACTGCGTATGGGGGAGGGACACCTGCTCCACCCGTGCTCCAGCCTTCTCAAACAAGTCAGCAACATGACTCCACTGGGCCAGAGTCTCGTCCGAGAGTCCTGGCGCGTGATATTCCTGACGTATATCATGGGAAAGAGAGGTGGAATTAGAAACTGGAGATATTTTAAATTACAAAACTTGTGCTGCTCAAGGAATTTGACTTTCATCTATCTGTCTTTGCAATGGATGCATCACTGTCAGCAGTTTCTATATTAACATTTATTTTCACTCATATTTTCCAAGTGGGTCGAACCTGAGCCAAATCTTTACATATTGTTGGCCTCTTAGCATAACTGCCTAATTCATATTTTGGCCAAATGGAGATTTTTGCCTAACTCTACTTCACTAACACTGTAGAAAATTGTTTTCTCCATTTTTTTTCCTCAAAACTTTAAAAAATGAGTTAGGCAATTATGCTGTGAGGATAACAATATTCTATTTCTGCAAGTAACATGTTGCTGAATTAATGCAAGAATAGTTTGTAGTTTCACCTTAGGGATGCCCACACAGATGTTCTTGACATCAAAGTCATCAGGAAAGTCTGTTAGTGATGACGGGGCAGGAACCGTTGTTGAATCTCTAACATCAAGGCCTTGGAGGATACCTGCGTGACAAAACACAATCCCAGGTGAGGTCTACTGTTTGGTGGCATTATGCCCCATGAGCTGCAGTATACTGTTTCATTTACAGCAGCAGGCATTCTTAACATTGGGTGGGAAAAAAAGCCAAACTTATAATAAAAGTGCAGTTCACTTTCAGCCATGGAGGTTAATGCTCATTGATGTGTAGTGTAAAATCATCTGTGTGATTTCTTACCTAAGATGACAGCTGCATCATTCACGCTTCGTGCCATTATACCCGGGACATCCATGGAGTTAACCAGGGGGATGAGGCCGTGTCTGGAGAGCAGACCATAAGTGGGCTTAAGGGCCACGACGCCACACAACGCTCCGGGGTTTCGTGTGGATCCGCCTGTGTCTGAACCCAAAGCCCTGGTGGGAAGATTTTCACAGGTTAACGCCAAAATCCTGACAGCTTTACTGAAGAGGGGAGCCTAATGTGTCTCCTCACAGGTAGCTGGTGAGTGAGGCCACAGCTGCAGCGCTTCCACCTGAACTCCCTCCGGCAATGACCCAGTCTGAGTCTGGGTCTGCCCCCGTCTGCTCTCTGTAGGGGCTGGCATAGCTCCAGGGGTTCTTTACTGGACCAAAAGCACCATCAGTACTGCCCGCACTGGGAGGAAAACAAACAGATCCCTATAAGATCGGTCAAATACAGAAAAAAAGAAAATGTCCTACCTTCTCCTTCAGAATTAGCTGACTTTTTGTATAATAACTTTTGTATATTCAGTAAAGCGAAAAATAAAAATAAATAAATAAAGGGAAATCTTATCTTCATAAAATGAATATTTTCAGAGATATAAGCCCTTGATGTACATAGGGGTAGGCCCAAATTAGTCACTTTTATTGACATTTTGATACCAGGCTCATCTTCTTTCCACAGTGATGCTGAGTGAGTGAGTGAGCACTACATGAAGACAGAATTTGAAAGTATAATGTCAGCTATATTAAATAAAACAGGGATGGAACATTTTGAAGATGGTCCAAAGAACCAGCAGCCTTCCTGACTTTGTTCCAGCTGGTCAACACCAGCAGGGCTACGAGTTAACCCTGGTCAGTGTGGCCGCCATGTGCAACAGTGGATTTTGCAATATTTCTATATAACGAGATGAGGATGCCTTCGTGAAGCTGAGAGGTTCATGAAGGCACCCCTAATCTTACACAATCATTTTCTGTAATGTAGTAAAGACAAGTGTTGGATATGAAGATTTACCCATCATAACCAGCGCTTTTAACAATCTGATGATGGAAACAGACAACCAAGACAGAAGAGGAACTCTCAAACAAGAACTGAAGGCTCCACATTAAACTACAAAATCAGGGTTAGGGTTAGAAGGTTATTTTGACCCAGAAGAAATCACGGCTAGAAGATGGTCCTGGTATCAAGTGTTGGTACAAAGGAGACCTTTCACCTCAGAGCAGCCACCACGTGGTGGCTGGACCGTCTACCCAAAATCCAACTTTTCTCCAGGGAATTATCAGAAAGATCAAACATCCAGAGTACCAGTGCTGGTTTCTGTTCCTTTATGCCACAGACATTAAACTGATATAGTGTATTGACATTATGATAGCTCCCATCACACTGATGCTAAAAACAAACAAACATCTGATTCCGACTTTAGATTGTGACACTTGAAATAGGTGTTAAATTGATTTGGTTGCAGTTTTTAACTGAGCTGAAATATGATTTTCATTCCTGTAAATGTCATGGAGATATCACCTTTATTTATTAAGTTATGACGGACAAAAAAATGCTGCAAAAAAAAAAAACCCTACATACAAAAAAAACTTTACCCCATTGCAAACTCATCCATGTTGGTCTTTCCCACTAAAACTGCTCCTTGGTCGAGGAGTTTCTGGACCACTGTGGCATTGTATGGAGGAGTGTAGTCTGCAGGAAAAGCAGTGGTAAGACATATTATTACTGGGCTGATATGGAGTGGAAAAGACCTTTTTTATGCAGACTTCATACAGACCTTTAAGCATCCTGGAGGCACATGTAGTCCTGATATTCTCAGTGCAGAAATTGTCCTTGACAGCAAACGGGATTCCATCCAGAGGGCCTTTGGGGACACCTGAAGGCAGAAGAGATCAAACAGTGACACATGGGACTCCACACAGAACCAAATCAAACTCAGTGTGATGCGTCCGCACCTTGCAACAGTCTGCTTTCTGACTGCTGAGCCTGCTCCAGAGCTCGCTCCTCCGTCACCGTGATGTAAGCGTTGAGGTGCTGTGTTTTCTTGATACGATTCAGACATTTCCTGCAGAGCTCTGTTGGGGAGATTAGTCCCTCCCGGAAAGCTAAAGACACCTGAAGAACAACGATGAAACCCCACAGCTGGGATGAAACTCATGTGTCTTGTTAATAACATTACATCATCACAACAAAACTAAATCAAAGCCTTTCATTAGCCATGACAGTGAATTAGCACGTGTCCTCTACTGAAAACAGGCTTCATAATTTTATGTCCCCTGCATGAAAAGTACTTTTTCCTCCTTCTTTCAGCTGCTCCATTTAGGGGGCACCACAGCAGATCATCTGCTTCCATCTCACCCTATCCCGAGCATGAATCTTCTCTGAGGTCTTCCTCTTTTCCTCTTCATCCTTTTTCCAGTATATCCACTATCCTCTACACATGTCCAATCCACCTCAGCCTTGCCTTGTCTCAAAACTGCTCATCCTGAGCTGTCTCGCTGATGGACTCATCCTCTAAGCTCCATCCTGGTGAATCCCAATGAAGATCTTAACATCTTCTGCCCTGCCACCTCCAGCTTGGCCTCCTGGCTTTGTGTCACTGCCACCAACTCCAAACCATCCATCATAGCAGGTCTCACTACCATCTTGTAAACCTTTCCCTTCAATCTTGCTGCTCTCCTTCTGTCACACATCACCCTCACACTCCTCTCCACCCACTCCACCCTGCCTGCAGTCTGTGATGGAAATTTTGACCTTGTCTGTATTTTGTTATTTTTTTCTTTTGGCTGATGGAAGGCTCATAGTATCATGCTTTTGTCTTCATATATATATCCATATATATAGTGTGATAGAGCCATAGCCTCTATTACAAGTTATCCTTTGCACCGAATCATTGTACTCTGTGACCATGGAGGATACATAACAGGCTCCTATAACTGATTCTATGCTTGTTATTATTCTTTGTCAGATATCACGCAGACTGCTGCTGTACTCTGAATTGTTATTTGACCTCTTTGCAAAGGCAAATTAAAACCTCACAAAGGCCCAGTGTGTCAGAAAGGATTGCAACCTCGACAGCACCCCTCCAGTGGCTACATCTGCTCAACCTCCACCTCCACTCCCACCATACGATGAAGATGGGACAGCACACAGCACAGTCAGATTCTTCCATTAACTTAGTACCAGCCACAGCACATTAATCATCAGAGATTGACCTTGGTAAGAGGCACAGATTAAGGAATCCATGACCCATTTGCAACATCCAAGGGACCCAGAAAAGAGATTAGCTGAAGAGCAGTTGCCGTCTGCAAAGAATTTAGACTTACTGTGGCTGAGCTGAGGCACCTGCTGCTGCTAAAGTTGGGAGCAGGAGACTGAGCAGAAACCTCTGGCAAATATCCTACAGGAGATGTCCACAAACGTTGTGACTGGGATGATGATACCAATCAAGCATATAAGGAGGCCATTACAGTCCTATGTAGTGTGTTGGAGAAGACGTTTCCTCCATGTATGGACACTCCAAAAATCTCTGCATGCAAGGCCAGACTAGAAGAGGTCGGCCATCATGCCGTTCATGTTGAGAATAACCTCAAAGCATATACTTGCTTGTGTCCCAGCTATTGTGAGGCTCTCAAGATGCATTAATAAGTTTGGAATCACTGCAACTGACTAATGGTATGGCTCTCTTGCAGTATATTGATGATTTAATGATTTGCAGCCCAAATGAAAAGCAATGATGAGAAAAATGGTTGCATGACCTCTGTTTTGTTACAGGATCATGGAAGAAGACAAAGACCTGTGGCCTATTTATCAGCAAAGCTAGATCCTGTTGCAGCAGGACTGCCACACTGTGTTTGAGCTGCAGCTAAAAAGGACGTGATGGCCTCATGTGATATTGTTGGTTACTGTGATCTAACCTTGCTTGTTCCACATGCAGTTTCTCTCATTCTTTTAGAACAGAAAACATTACATCTGTCAACAGCATGTTGGCTCAGTTATGCTTGACATGCCAAACATCCCTGTTAAACATTGTAATGTTTTAAATCTGCCACACTGTTGATGGGGAAGGGGAAGACTGTGATGAATGAAGTATGTTCTCTTTGCCCTGATCTCTCTGAGATACCTTTGACTATTCCTTGTTTTCTTTGTAAATGGTTCAGCATCTCACCATCCAGCCACTGGTCAGAACCAAGTGGGTGATGCAGTTTACACACAGTATGCAGTTTGAAATCTGGTCTTCTGCCTTCTCATTACTCAGCACAAGCTCCTGAGGTGGTTGCACTCACTGAAGCACGTAAATTGGCTGAAGGTAAAACAGTTACTATTTACACTGATTCCAGGCACACTTTTGGCACTTTTTTGCATGACTTTGGTGCATTGTGGAAAGACGAGAATATTTTGAAATCTGAAGGTAAACCTGTTCTGCATCATGACAGAGTGACTGCTCTGCCATCCTTCTGCCAAAAGTTGCTGCTATGTGTAAGTGTCAAGCTCACACTAACAACCCCAACCCAGTTTCTACAGGAAATGCCAGAGCGGATGCGGCAGTTGAGGAGGAGGTGGCACCCACAGGTACACACAACTCCTTGCTGACACTGATACACCAGGTTATGCAGCAGGTTTCCACTGATGCTGCAAAAAATTTGGAATAAAAATGGCTGCACTTTTTAAGATGGCATCTGGCGTGGTCCTAAAATCAAACCATGTTTGTCAAAACATTTCCTTTCCCGTTATGCTAAGCTGACTCCTGGATTAAATCGCAGTCAAAGGGGGCATGTTTGACCTTATTTAGCTGGTTCACTAAAGGCTTCCCTACATATGTACAAACCCACGCCCTGTTTCTGGGCACGCCACTCCCTGAGACACACACACAAACAAACTAAATTTTTTGAAAGAGGTTGACTTGAAGTCTTGTAGAAATCCAAATTCTCAGTAAACATGTGCATCAAAGCCTCCTTAGACAAGCTATAACCACATTTTATTAAACTAACATATTAAAACTAAGAATATTTAATTCTATGTTTAGTTAGTTTTCCAAATTCCATTGTAAATACCATTCATTTCCCCTTAAATGGAGCCACATTTGTAAGGAACATGCATTTGTGGGTTGAGCAGCAGAGTTGAGTATGTGGGCTGCTCCCATGAAAAACTTATTCTGCTATTGACTCTTGGATTAGGTGACTGAAGTCTGAAGAAACAAGACATATTGGCGATTTAACAATTGATTCATTTAACAAACAGGGGCCTCAGCAGTATGTGAATGGCTCAATTGAGGGTCTTTTTAATTCATATAATCAGTAATTATATCAACGCTATGACTCACAGCAGCTGTGCAGAAAGTGGGTTGACTTCCTACTGATCAGAAGGTCAACGGTTCGAGCTGCGTGCCAAAGTATCCTTAGGCAAGATACTGAACCCCAAGTTGCTCTCTGACGCAAGTGTTTACTTTACTTTTAATTGTTGTACTGCAGCACTACACCCCGGGTATGTAGCAGCAGTTTGCAGGACAAGAGAAATGCGCACAGCCGGCTTTCGAAAACTAAATGGATACGAGGCAAAGCTAGCATCCATAATAAGAAGTCTTCTCAATATTATGAAATGCAATGCGACGTCATTAAAAAGTGGCACAAATTGGCTTCCATTCCTTCCGTCATTATAATTCGATACTGTATATTTATTTAGAGCTCCATTAAAAAGCTCAGCATCGTTTGCATTATGATGCTTCAGCACACACCGATGAGACCTCAGACTTCATATATAGAGCAGTAACAGTTACACCGAGGACTCGAACCCGCGTACAGTCACTGACCTCCTTTATCGTCAGGCTCAACATGCCGGCTGCTTTCTGAGGGCCTGTCGGCTTAAAAACAACCTTCCTGCAGTGTGCCGCCTCTGCGAACCGCCATGTTTGTTTCCAATCCGCATTCTCCAACACGCTCGCCTGTGATTTGACAGTAGCTGAGTAAACCGCGCTCTGATTCGCGGAGTCGCTGAACGCGTCTGGATCTGTGGCACATGTGAAAGGCTGAAGACGAGGGCGTGAGGAAAACAGGAAGGCTCGTTCAGACTTTTAAACTTTGCCACCTCGCTTAGCTAAATGTGAGACTTCCAAATGTGTTCATGTGAGAGAGACCGGAATTGATGAGCAGGTAGAGCTTCAATATTCACACAGATGTATTCTTTATGCTAAAGATGACTTCTCTGAGACATTTGATGCACAACAGGATGCTGCTCCACCTGAGTGAGTTGCCAGGTGTGCGCAGCTCCGTGTTCAGGTGCGGCAGGCTGCTCAGCACCTCCAGCAGATGCAGGGCTGTCATGCCCGCCTGGGTCATTGATAAATACGGAAGCAACGAGGTGTTACGGTTCACCAAGAACGCCAGTTTCCCCATCATCAGCTATCCCAATGAGCTGATTATCAAGGTGTTTGCAGCAGGACTCAACCCTATTGATGTCGCCATGAGAGGTGAGCTGAAGGCTGCAAAGTGAGAACAGCAGCTGCAGTTTTTAGCTGCAGTCTAGGTTCTAGACTGACAGTTTGCACCGGTAGTTTTGCAACAAGAGGGCCATGTGAAACGTGCATACAGCACCTATATTTATACCCTAAATTACTGGGTCACCACTGAAGCACCCTTTGACCGCCCCTGGACTAACCGCAAACAGCTGGTTAATACTGAGCACTGAGGCGGCTGATCAAAGGAAATTTGAATTACGTATTTACGCGATTTTATTCTATTGGAAAAATTCAAATGGTTTCTGAAAGCTGAGGAACTGCATTCACAACCAACATAAGGTTATTACTGTAATTGTTGCCAGAAGTAGGCCAACGGTGGCCTACACTGGGTCGATTAGGACATGTTCGGCAGTATAGGGTTAGTACTTAACAATGATAACCTTCATCCATTAAAACATTGTGTGGGGACTTATGAATGATGACTATAGTAAACTGGGATTAGCTATGTTAGCTTGCCTCTGTCTCATCCGTTGTTGTGTTGTATTTTGAGTCGCATACAAATTACCTCAAGAGACTACTTGCTGTATCGCCTCCACCCACACTGAGGTGGCAATGGAAACAAAACAAGACCATGGTGAGTCGTGCTGAGTAGGTACTAATGGAAACCCAGCATGAGTGTAGAGACTGGCAGAAATATGCCATTGCAATGTGCTTTAATCATATAAGCTGTGTGCACCCCCAGGTGAGCTGTTACAGTTACCATTAAGTTGAGATAAGAAATACATTACTTATCCCAAAATATCACAGCAGCCCAAACAATAAGAACGACCTACAACAACGCAGCTTAAATAAATTGCTCAGTAACAGGGCAAGATCAACAAGGTGAAAAATACACAAAAGAAAGAAGCACAAATAAATAGAAAATTAAATTAAATTAAAGAGCTCAGTGAATACAGATCAGTATTAACTTGTTTTAATGCTGTAAAATAATGATCACCAGACTTCTTTGTTTGTTAGCAACCTTTTAGTCATTTCAGCTTTCAGCAGCATGAAATATGTCAGCATGTCACTTGCGGTGCACCTCAGCAATCTGTTTGTGTTTGGCATGATTTTCTTTAATCAACTTTGAGCATCAGTATTATGGGGTATATCACAGTTTCAACAACTGCACTGATACAAACAGATTCAGGTGATCAGGTGGGAACCTTGTTTCAGATTCGGTTGATTTTATAGTGACTTTAACCTTACTCTGCTGTATCTGCTTATGGTGCATTTTCTCCTTTGTATCCTTCATTTGTTGTCTCTGACCTTTTAAAACAGTCAGTGAAATAGAAGAGGACCCAGAATGGACCCTTGAAGAACTCTGCATATACAGTGGGTACAGAAAGTATGCAGACCCCTTTAAATTTTCCACTCTTTGACAGGTGGCTACGGTGCAGCTACATTGTCCATGAAAAGAGACCCTCTGAACATCAAGCAGACAGGCAGCGAGTTTCCTCTCGTTCTGGGCCGGGACGTGTCCGGGGTCGTCATGGAGTGTGGCCTGGATGTGAAGTACTTCAGAGAACGAGACGAGGTAAAGATGGGCAGTATATGTGTTACAGGTCCCAAGCGTCAGGATTACTGCAACAGTGATGTGCGCAATCAAAGTGATAAAACAGGAGAGAGAAGCGGAGCGTTGCCTTTAACATCCAGATTGCGTCTCATTTATTCGTTAACCAACAAACCTTTCAGAGTGTACAATATCAATACTTTCCTTTACTGTTCTCCATAAACCCCGTTTATCTTACACACAAGTAACAATTAACTCCTACGCATTACCTTTGTCATCTCTTCACATCACCAATCTTCACTTAGATGAAGACACTAAGGCGCAGTGTACTAAATTGGATGAATCAACTGGTTTTAAACTCCATTGCATTTAGCTGCACATTAACTGGTTTAAACATCAAAATGTACACTGATTTTAACTTACTAATTATCAAAAATAGAATTACAAGGTTTACAGCAGATATAACATTCAACACAGCATTATTCCAACTTTAACCCTTTGAATTCCCACGCTTAATGTACAAAGAACAGTTTCTCTTCCAATAAATTCAGTTAAACTTACTTTACTCTCAAACTCTAAGTTACTTTATAAATCGCAAACTAATTCTAAAGAATGTCATTCAAGCAAAAGCAAAAGCAAATAAAACTCCTAAAACCGGAGTTGGTAAGCTATTGTGGTCTTTCAATCACCTAATCCCACGAGACTTCCTCGGCACAGGCTGGCATCCTGCCAATCTAAACCTTGACTGATAAAACTTACAAATATTATCAGAAAGGTGCACAAAACTCGTATCACAGTGCCATTTCCTGATGAAATAAGGGGTAAACACCTGACAGAGTATGTTTGGTGTGTCTTTACCATGTACTGAACTGACGAGTGATAAAACAGGAGAGTTAAATGACGATCGGAGCGTTGCCTTTAACATCCAGATTGCGTCTGGGGTAACCAGGAAGTCTGCCCCAAAACCAACCTGGAAGTGGGCCTGGATGACCTCTAATTTCCTGCTTCTAAATTCAGATCAAACTGAAGTTCTTGTACTCCACAAATCTTAAAAACATAGTGTGAGACCAGATACTTACTCTGGATGGCATTACTTTGGCCTCCAGTAACACTGAGAAACCTTGGAGTCATTTTTGACCAGGATATGTCCTTCAATGCACAATATGTAGGACCGCTTGTTTGCATTTGAGCAATATTTATAAAATTAGAAACATCCTTTCTCAGACTGATGCTGAAAAGTTATTCCATGCATTTATTACTTCTAGGCTGGACTACTGTAATTCATTATTATCAGGCTGTCCTAAAAGCTCCCTGAAAAGCCTTCAGCTGATCCAAAATGCTGCAGCTAGAGTACTGACAGGGACTAGAAAGAGAGAGCATATTTCTCCCATATTGGCTTCTCTTCATTGGCTCCCTGTTAAATCTAGAGTAGAATTTAAAATCCTTCTCCTCACATACAAGGTCTTGAATAATCAGGCCCCATCTTATCTCAAAGACCTCATAGTTCCATATCACCCCAATAGAGCACTTCGCTCTCAGACTGCTGGCTTACTTGTGGTTCCTAGGATACTTCAGAGTAGAATGGGAGGCAGAGCCTTCAGCTTTCAGGCCCCTCTTCTGTGGAACCAGCTCCCAGCTTGGATTCAGGAGACAGACACCCTCTCTATTTTTAAGATTAGGCTTAAAACTTTCCTTTATGATCAAGCTTATAGTTAGGGCTGGATCAGATGACCCTGACCCACCCCTTAGTTATGCTGCTAGTAGGCCTAGGCTGCTGAGGGGGGTCTCATAACGCACGGTTTCTTCTCATTCACCTTTATTTACTTGTTTATACTTCACTCTGTATTTAATCATTATTATTAATCTCTGGCTCTCTTCCACAGCATGTCTTTTGTCCTGTCTCTCTCCCCTCAGCCCCAACCGGTCACAGCAGATGACTGCCCCTCCCTGAGCCTGGTTCTGCTGGAGGTTTCTTCCTGTTAAAAGGGAGTTTTTCCTTCCCACCATACAGGCAGATTAATATGCCAGAATGCAAGCAAAATATAATTTGTTCATTCATTTTTTCCTTGAAAATAGCATAATTTGCATATGAAAGATATTTCACAATTACAAAACAACCAAAATAATGTGGTGACATTTTTAGGTGCACCAGCAATGTAAATGGCTGCTGTAAACACAGCACCTTTAAGAGGGAACATTTAGAAGTCCCAAAGTTTACTTCTAGCTGTAGCTAATCCACTGCTGAGCAACACAACACAACTTGGCAACATTGCTAATCCTGAAAACCAAGAAATCCCTCCATGATCTTGACTGTAGTTTTCTCCTCAAAATTCTGAAAGCTGCTCATTAGCTTCTGTGTCTGTTTTACTCTCTGACAGTGTTGCCCTAGCTAATGAGTGCCAATGATTTAAATGCCAAAAATGGTAGGTCCCATGTGATTGGCTGAAAGGTGAGAAGGATATTTGAGTGTGTGATGCCCATTTTTCAGTTTTTGTAGTTTGAAAATAAAACAACAGTTCACGCCTTCAGAGCTTTGTAAGTTAAACAGTTTTGCATTCATTACACCCAACTTGTTCCACATTTCAGCAATTAAAATATCTCAAAAACATCATAATTACACTTAATTTGCCCAACATGCACAGATCACCAGTACACTAGTTCTCATTTGACAAAACACCCCTCCCCTTTTTTGCGTGGTGAATTTGTCCGTTTTTTTTTTCCCCAAAAATGTGCTTTTTTTCATAAACTTGCAGCTTGCTTTTTTTCTGGTAAATTTGCTTTTTTTTAAACTTGGAAATTTACCAGATTCACATTCATTGTATAGCCACCTAATTTTCATCTTGACCACAACTCAGATGTGCTCACTCAGTGTGTGTATTTGTGTTTCTATGTAAGCAGATGTGGCTTTAATTAGGCCTGTTTTTTTTTTTTACACCTATGAGGTCATTCAGCTGCTTCGTACCACACTTTTGTGGACTAATGATGTGACTCTTCCCAGTGTAGCATGTGTGAAGGGTCTTCTCACTGTGTAGAACTGTACAGAAATGCAGATTCCGTTTAATGAGTGAGGTGTGTGTCCTTCTCAGGTGTGGGCGGCTATCCCGCCATGGAAGCAGGGCAGCTTGGCAGAGTTTGTGGTACTGAGTGCCAATGAGGTAATGCTTATCTGATGATATGCCTGTTTTCCTTATTCCGTCCTCAAATTTCTCTTGTTTCTGTGAAATTAAAAATTTCATCAGTATCAGTTCTGCATAGTTTTTCCTTATTTTTTGTTTTCTTGTTTGTTTCACAGTTAGTCAGTCTCAGCACCAGTGTGGGGAAAAAAGTGACCGCTTAACTCTACGATGGTGTATCACTGATGGGTTAAAAAAGAATTGGTCTGGGTGGAGGGATTTTCTGAGGAAAAAGGTCCCCCCCCCAAATTTGCCTTTTTTAAAAGTTTTTTTTTTTTTTTTTTATCCTTTCGTGCAAAATAAAGTGAGAGGATATTGTCGTCATGTCCATCCCTCCGGGTGTCTGTCCATGAGACATATGTGTTCTTTACTCTTCAAAGATGTGCAGGATGATATTCATATTCCTGGATGTTCAGTACCCTTTGCAAACTTTGACTGTATTTATCTGAAGTGGAGAGTAAACAACATGGAGGATTTCAGGCTACTAATGCTATGATAATATATGCTAATCATATACAGCCTCCTCATGCCTGATTGGCTTAGCCTAATCATGTGATCATATTGTGCTGTGTCATTGGCTATATCGACTTGGCCATTATTGACTGAAATGGAGAAAGTGGGGATTCAGTCACTGAACATCTGGCAGTAGCTGATAGTGAGAAACTGAGAATCACAAATTTCCACGTAAAGAGCCCGTCTGTTTATAGGAACATCAGTTCTAGGCTGTAGCCTTATTGATTATCTGGAATTTCTGACTTGCTGAGCATTGTCTAACCTGTTGGTCAGAAATCGTACAGACTATGACTCATCATTGAGCAATATCAAAGTCATACGTACTGCTCAGCAATATCGCTCAAATGTAAATTAATTAAATGTGATGTTATACATAATGCATTGATATCAGCAGATTATGTAGTAATATTCCTGTACATACACAAGTGTAATATGACGTGAATACCTTGTAAGTATGCATTATATCTGATTTATTGTTATAGATTATTTAAATAGAAACACACCCTTGTACAAGAGTGCAGTATGTACACAGTATGTATTTGTAGAAATGTTAAAGATAATCACAGAATATCAATCTCTTAAAGCATGCTAGAATTGTTTTGATAGGATTGTTAATATTGAAAACACATTTTTGCTGGAATCTGTATTATTATCTTTACTGACCCAGGAGGAACTAAACATATTTGGATAAAAGTTTTAGGCAAGGCCTCCAAATTAGGGCAATATAGTTTTGCAGAAGGTAATCAGATATCTACAGAACCCCACAAAGGACATCGAAGAAGGAAAAAAAAGGACTTTTGAGTGACCCCACACAGGGAGGATGTCCCTATTGGTGATGGGTCTTGTTTAGCTCATCCAGGCAAAGGTTTGCTGACCCTCTAGCTGTCTGTCTGCCCAAACATCCACAGTTCACAAGAATTATATTGTTGTTTTACAGACAGTAACCTGTGAACTGTGATGGTAACCAGAATGTCATTAACATTCTGGTTTCTTATAAATTTGCCTTTTTGTTTTCTCCTCCTGTAATTAGGACAGTTTTTTAATACCCTAATTTAGAAAATTCTGAAGCTTTTATCCCCATTGCCCACCACCTTTATATTTTAATTTTGCTACAGGAAGCTGCTGCTTTTCTAACTGCTACTCTTAATCCTGTTAGGTGTCCCACAAACCAAAGTCTCTGAGCCACATGGAGGCTGCAGCCATTCCCTATGTTGCAGCCACTGCCTGGTCAGTGCTGGTTAATACTGGCGGACTAAGAAAGGACAACTGTGCCAACAAGAGGTGAGGACACACTGCTGCACACAAACCATAATCCATCCTAAAGAAGCTCCCCAACTTTGATCTAATTCATTTTTAGGGCCTGAGCACAACCTGCGCAAAGGCCCTTTTGTAATTGCTTTGGACATTTAGGCAAATCAATTACCTTTTTGAGGACCTAAACATGCTCAAAAACTCATGAAATTTTGCACACATCAATCTCATGATTCTCATTTGCTCTGACGTACTGGTGAAGTATTTTAATGGTTTCAGGCATGGCCTTTTCAAAATGGCTCTGCAGCGCCACCTTTAGTTCAGTTCCCACTGCTGTGTTTCACGTACATATATGAAATTTGGTACACAAATCCAGACAAACAAAAAAGACACAGGGTCCAAAGGCCTAAACCAAACAGGAAGTCCCCCATTTTGAATTAAATGGGTGATTTTAACAATTTCCTGCCCTCATACTTTCTCTAATAACTCATAGGTTTTGGATGTTATCAACTTCATATTTGTTTTGTCTTATCTACACACCAGGGGGAATCTATATTTAAAAAATGGTGAGTTTTCACCAGAGGGCGTGGCCGTGACATCGCAGTGAATTTCGATCATTCGCCAGGAAATTTTGATTGCCTCTCATTCAAACCTGCATCAAACTTCTTCAGTAGGATGACGGTCCGCCCCTGAACCCATATGGTAATATTTACTGACAGTCACAGCGCCACCTAGTGGGTACAGGAAATGTCATGTTTTACACTTTGAGGTACAGCTCCAAGGTGGTTGAGCAGAACCATCTCAAATTTCCCCTGGAAAGCCTTAAGGAGTTGGCCTTACATTGTTTTCAAAACTGAGTTTTTGCCAAAGGGCGTAAACCCTGGCAGAATGTTTTGATGTTTTGCCATGAAGATAAAAATGGCAGTAACTCAAAGCCACATTGCCCAATCTGTGTCAAACTTTAGTGGTTTGATAAGCCTCCCGCCCTGAACACAATGATATGCATAAAGTCCCTAAACGTTAGAGTGCCACCTGGTGGGACCTGGAAATATTATGAAATACCATGTTTTTTTGTGTAGCCCCAGCGCTACATTTTATCTACATATCTGAAATTGTGTCTCTTGGACCCATACCCGAAACCCTACAGGAAGTCAGCCATTTTCAATTGAAGGTGTCAATGTTTGCCATTTTCAGGCCTGCTATTTAAATCATCTCCTCTTAGGGCAGACATGCCCCAAAGTCTGGCCCCCAGGCCAAATGCGACCCATGTTTATATTTCCACTGGCCCGAAGCCTCTGTCATAAAATCAATAAGTGGTAGTATAAAATACACGCGTAATAAAAAAAAAAATTTTATATTTCACTACAGGATGGCAGTAAACTTGTGGCCGAACTCTGGTGACCCCCTTTTGCACATGATATGTTTTTCTGCCCATTTCTAAAACGGCAACTGGAAGTAAGAAAAAGAAAGTTGACAGCGAGGGCCACCGTTTCAAGGACAAGTGGAAATCAGAATATTTTTTCACTGAGTTACGAAAAAAACTGTGTCTGCCTAATTTGCCGAGAGACTGTGGCTGTGTTCAAGGAGTTCAATATAAAGAGGAACTAGCAGACAAAACATGCTAATTACAAAAGCTAACTGAGAACGAACACTGTGAAAAATTGAAGCAACTGGAAGCTGGTTTAATGGCACAGCAATGGTTTTTCACAAGAGCCATTGAGTCAAATGAAAATGCCACAAAGGCAAGCTATGTGGTGGCAACGCTGATTGCCAAGCACTGCAAACCTTTTACTGAGGGTGAATTTATTAAAGACTGTGTGATGAAAATGGTGAAGAACATTGGTCCTGAGAAGAAGCAGCAGTTTGCCAATGTTTGCCTGGCTTGTAGGACTGTGTCACGAAGGTTTGAAGAAGTCTCATCTGATATTAAGAGACAGTTGGAGGTAAAAGGAGTGGAGTTCGAATTTTTTTTCGTTAGCCTGTGATGAAAGCACGGATGCATGCGACACTGCTCAGTTGCTGATTTTTTTTTTTTGAGAGGAGTGGACAGTGAAATGAACGTGAGTGAAGAGCTACTTGACCTCCAGAGCCTTAAGGACCAAACGAGGGATAGATTTATTTGCTTCTGTTTGTTCCACCGTAGATGACATAAAACTACAGTGGAATAAAATCACGGGGATTATTACGGATGGCGCACCTGCCATGGTTGGCAAACACAGTGCATTATCAACCCTAGTGTGTAACAATGTCAGCGAAGGAGGAGGTAAAGCTATAAAACTCCATTGTATTATTCACCAACAAGTTCTGTGTGCCAAAAATTACTGCAAAAATGAAAAATATAGCTTGTCATCTTCACAGAGATCAAGCTTTTGCATGTACTCCAAAGAGTTCAAGAACAGCAGATGATTTAATTTGGGTATATTTTCAGGCATTTTTGGTGATTTTGGTGCTGCCAGTTAACAGGTTAAGCAGAAGGGATGCCGTATATCACCGGCCAAATTGCAGATAATCAAAGAGCATGTGGATGAGATGTTGGAAAAGGGAATCATTGAGCCATCCACTTCTGCCTATGCTGCACCAGTGGTCTTTGTTCCTAAAAAAAACACTTGGATGACATCATTATCTGTTCACCTTCAATGGAACAAGACACAGCAGACATGCAAGCAGTCCTGGATAAATTGCGTGAGGCTAACCTGGCTGTAAACATGAAGAAATGTCAGTTTTGTTGTACCTCACTCAGGTTTCTGGGTTGCATTGTCTCCTCTGCTGGTGTGGAAGTTGATGCTGAGAAAACCAAATCAGTCCAGGACTTTCCCATTCCACAAATCATCAAGGAACTCCAGTGGTTTCTAGGGATGGTTGGTTGGTACCATCGTTTTGTGCCCAGGTTTTGTCAGATCACTGGACCACTAAACGTCCTTAAATGCAAAGGAGCTAAATTCAGCTGGACTCCCCAGTGTCAAGCCGGTTTTGAAACTCTAAATCAATACCTAGTCTTGCCACCCATCCTAGGTCATCCAGACTTCAACCTCCCCTTCATTGTATACACTGATGCCAGCGACATGGGATTGGGTGCCGTACTGGCTCAACAGACGAGACTTGGGACTGAACAAGTTCTTGCTTTTGCCTGCCGCACCATAAACCAGGCAGAAAGGAACTACTCCACCACCGAGCGGGAGTGTCTCGCTGTGGTATCGGCTCTAGAAAAATGGCTCTAGAGGGGAGGCATTTCATCGTTGCGATGGACCATTCTTCCCTTATCTGGGTTTTTAAAACTCAAAAGCACAGTACAAGGCTGATCCGGTGGGCTCTCCAACTCCAAGAGTTCTTCACCGTGGAATACTGAAAAGGCCAATACAATATAGTGCCAGATGCCCTGTCTAGAGCCCCAGTAGGACCTTTTCAGTCTCTCACCTGCGCTGTTATACTGCACTCAAAGAAGGATACCTCCGAGCACCTCCAGATCACAGATGAAGATGTTTGAAAGGAACAAAAGGAGGACACTGAAATACAAAGCCAGAATCATGGAAATTGGAGACATCATTGTGGATACCACAACTAAATTCACTGTTGTGGAAGACAAGGTCTACAGAGTATCACAACTACCCGACAAAACAGTCTATCAGATTTACGTTCCATCCTCTCTCCACCAGCAGCTACTCCACTACTGCCGTGACAATCCCTTGTCCGGCCACTTTGGAAGATACAAATCCTATAAATGGCTACACGTGCTTGTGTATTGGCCAAGGATGAGTTTGGACATGAAGAATTACGTGCAACGCTGTAAAGTGTACCAGCTTTACAAGCCATATACCCAAAAACTCCATGGGAAAACTCCAACACACTCTGGTGAGCAAGGCTTGGCAAATGTTAGTTGATCTTATGGGACCTTTTCCTAATAGTACCTTCGGAAACTTGTATCTGATTGTGTTTGTGGAATACTATACACACTGGATAGAACTGTTCCCTCTTCGCAAAGCCACTGCAGAAACCATATCCCATATCTTTTTTTTTTTTTTTTTTTTTGGCCTGTCATGTCTGGCAGTTTTCGCAATCAGAATGATGAGCCGAATGTACTGTTGTACTAAACATATTTGCTTTTACAAGAAGAGCTCTATAAGTTTTCTATAGGCTATTCTTGTTAATTGTATTTTTATTTTATTTTATTTTATTTATTCTTGCCAGATCTGACAGGCAGGAAGGAAGAGAAGAAGATAGAGGGGAAAAAAGAGAGGAGGGCAAAAAGGGGGAGAGAACAGAAAAAAATAATAGAAGTTAGATTGCTACACATACATACAAGTTCACATATACACTGCTCAAAAAATAAAGGGAACACTTAAACAACACAATATAACTCCAAGTAAATCAAACTTCTGTGAAATCAAACTGTCCACTTAGGAAGCAACACTGATTGACAATCAATTTCACATGCTGTTGTGCAAATGGAATAGACAACAGGTGGAAATTATTGGCAATTAACAAGACACACTGAATAAAGGAGTGGTTCTGCAGGTGGGGACCACAGACCACTTCTCAGTACCTATGCTTTCTGGCTGATGTTTTGGTCACTTTTAAATGTTGGTGGTGCTTTCACACTCAGGGTAGCATGAGACAGACTCTACAACCCACACAAGTGGCTCAGGTAGTGCAGCTCATCCAGGATGACACCTAGGAGGGCAACAACCCAGCAGCAGGACCGCTACCTCCACCTTTGTTCAAGGAGGAACAGGAGGAGCACTGCCAGAGCCCTGCAAAATGACCTCCAGCAGGCCACAAATGTGCATGTGTCTGCACAAACGGTTAGAAACCAACTCCATGAGGATGGTATGAGGGCCCAACGTCCACAGATGAGGGTTGTGCTCACAGCCCAACACCGTGCAGGATGCTTGGCATTTGCCAGAGAACACCAGGATTGGCAAATTCGCCACTGGCTCCCTGTGCTCTTCACAGATGAAAGCAGGTTCACACTGTGCACATGTGACAGACGTGACAGAGTCTGGAGACCCCGTGGAAAGCGATCTGCTACCTGCAACATTCTTCAGCATGACCGGTTTGGCAGTGGGTCAGTAATGGTGTGGGGTGGCATTTCTTTGGAGGGCCCCACAGTCCTCCATGTGCTCGCCAGAGGTAGCATGACTGCCATTAGGTACCGAGATGAGATCCTCAGACCCCTTGTGAGACCATATGCTGGTGCGGTTGGCCCTGGGTTCCTCCTAATGCAGGACAATGCTAGACCTCATGTGGCTGGAGTGTGTCAGCAGTTCCTGCAAGATGAAGACATTGAAGCTACGGACTGGCCCGCCCGTTCCCCAGACCTGAATCCGATTGAGCACATCTGGGACATCATGTCTCGCTCCATCCACCAATGTCATGTTGCACCACAGACTGTCCAGGAGTTGGTGGATGCTTTAGTTGACCAGAATACCTATGATTGGTCAACTGAAGAAAACCTTGGGTGTCGTAAGTCTCCAGCTGGTCAAACTCAGTGGATTTCCTTTGTTTTGAATTGTTGACATCGGCAGCTGGCATACGCTGTCTGTAGGAAGTTGGGAGTGAACTTCCTTATTTTGTTTGGTTTTGGGAATATAAAAACTGAAGACAGTCCGAGTTTTAACAGGAGCAAGGTCATCCAAAATCGTCTTAAGTCCACTATTGTAATGGGAAACCAGTTCATCTGGGGTGGATAGATTGTCGTTACTGGGAAGGCTGTGAAGTCTGTTGAGTAAGGTTGATTTATCAATGTTCTTAATATTCCTGAAGGAGATGGAATGAGGTGGGTTAATATTGGAGACTGGTAAGTTGGTGTTTGAAAGATATTAGTTTATGATCAGATAAGATCAGATGCAGTACAATTAAAAGGAGTTACTCCAGAGCAGCAGACAAGGTCCAATGTGTGGCCTTTGGTATGAGTGGGAAAGCTGACATATTGTTGCAGACCAAAACTGTCCAATCAGGATGTGAGATCCCTAGTGAGTGGTCTGTGGCATTATCCATATGCACATTAAGGTCATCCAGCAAGATAAAATTGGGTGACATAGTGAATAATGAGGTCAGACATGCAGAGAGCTCATTTATTAAATCTGAGTTTCTTTTGGGTGGGTGGTATAAAACTGCTAAAATTGTGGGCACAGCTCCATTTATCTGCAGGGCAACACATTTGAATGAGGTGAAGTGGAGTACAGAGACAGACGAGACTTTCCATTTCTCCTGGTAAAACATCGCAAGACCACCTCCATGACAGGTGTCTCGTGACTGAGACATGTAAGAAACCTGGGTGGAGTAGCTTGGTTCAGCTGAGAAAAGTCATTATTTTGCTGCCATTTCTCAGACACATAAAGTCGAACTTAAGATCAGTGATGTGATCAAACAGCAGAAGTCCCTTGTTGGTGAGTGAGCGAATATTCAGGAGTCCAAAGTTGATGCTTGTCACCAGCACAGCATTGGCTGACCTGGCTAGGCTAGCCAGGACTCTGCAGTCAGCAGTCTGTCCGGGTTTCTTTAGTTGTCTGGTCCTGTCGTTGACCAGAAGGTTCGGATCGGTTTGGTGTCATCAGTACTTTACTTGTGACGGGAGCCTCGGTGAATACATCTCCTGCAGACATGCCAGGTGACATCAGGGTGAAGATACAACACAGCTAAACAGAACCGGAGTTGTAAAAGTTCGTTGGCCAAGTATTGGCTTATCAATGCTGCCGGTTTCCATAACAGGGAAAGAATGATCCAAGTGATCCAAGTGTTGCACCACATTATGTGGGGTTTAAAAGTAATCCAAATCACAGAAAACTACACCGAGGATAGTGGCAGCCAAACGCGCCAGCGTTCATCCCGGAAGTTCCAAGACACCGCTGTGGTGCTTTTGTTATTGATTCACTATTGATTATCTGGCGATGTCTATGCACTGCAGATGCGTGACACCAATGGTGGACACACACGATACTGAGTGCTGTGAACTCTGATCGCTGACCACACTGTGTTTGCTTTGTGAAAACACATGGACTGGTTGCTATTGAAGCCTGAAATGATACTGAGTGTATAAACATTGCTGATTAGTTATTAGATAAAATAAAGTGTTTTGTGTGTTTTATATTTTTTAGTGTCAAGGAATTTCCCCCTTTTTTTTTTCTTGCAAACTTGCTAATTTTTTTTCTTGCACAGCTGCAGTTACTTTCTTTGCGAATCTGCCATTTTTTCCTTACATTTGCTGCTGTTTTCTGCTAAATTTGCCATTTCTTTCTCAAACATTTGACAATTAAAAAAAAAATAATTTTTTTTGCACACATTTCCCATTTTTCTTTCACACATTTCTGTTTCTCAAAAAACTGCCCTTTTGGGTTTTTTTGTCCATTGTTTCAGCTGTTGTGGCATTTCCTCTTCTGTTACAGGATTCTGATCCTTGGAGGATCCGGGGGAGTGGGAACATTTGCTGTACAGGTAAGGATGAAAAGGTGGACAGTGATGACCACTGTGGTTAACTAAACACCTGACATGAACATGTCTGAATACTGCAACAATACTGAAGTAATAATCTCAAAAACGCAAAAGCTCACAGGTGAAATGCTCACCTGGTCTCTTCTCCAGCAAACACATTTGTATCTAAAAGGGGAGAAAAATGCAAAAAATGCTGTATGCCTGTAAAATACATTTTGTTTGCCCTTTTTTGAGCTGATGGAAAAATTATTTGACTTAAACACAATTAGCCTTCCTGCAAATGACCAAAATGTCTCTGTGGCTGACAGCTGCAAACCCTAAAATCAGCTGTAATTTATCAGATTTTCAACTGTGTATGATGTCTAGTTAAAAAAAACAAAAAAGCAAACAAATTAAAGTATCTGCTTTTTCTTCCACTTATCCAAGGCCACGACCCGGCCTCGGAGAAGCAGAAAATGGATGGAAATTAAAGTAAAAATGTGACATTTGTCCAAAATCAGTTTAAGTGTGTTGTCCTGACAGCCGGATGGCTGTGCTTTAAGATATATCCACCTGTGATTGTTAAATATGAGAGAAATTGAATTCTTGAATTCTTTTTTCATCGTGATTAAAATTCAAAACTAAATATGAATAAATATTTAATTTAACTGAATAATAACAAAAACTAACCGAAGCGATAAAGCGATATTGCACCCTTTATAAAGCTAAGTCAAATAAAATGAAAATATACAGGAAATGACTTTGGTTGTTATTAGTTGTGTCAGAACCAGCCTGAGACTTTGATGAATCTGTTTATGGTCACATGACTGTGATCAGGTGTTTGATTCGTGCTTTGATGCTCTTAAAGCTGCATCTGACAGACACCTTGCATAGATGAAGCTAAACAGAAACAGCAAACTCTGCTCTGCAAACTAAACTGAATCAAAAGCAAATAATTAAATAAAAACTGGTAAAAAATAAAAATGTATAAGGAGGCTGTTGTTTGAGGACAGAACAAATATTAACCTGCCGCTCCTGTTTAGATGGTGAAGTCGTGGGGAGCCCATGTGACCGTTACGTGCTCCCAGAATGCCGAGCGGTTTGTAAGGGGGCTTGGGGCGGATCACGTGGTGGACTACACTGCTGGGCCTGTCGAGGAGCAGCTCAGTGTTCTGGAGAAGTAAGCCTACCTCGCTCTGACTGAATCTCTGCCTCTGTTTATCATCTTCCTGCTCATTTTCTTTTTACCTTCAAGATTCGACCTGATCCTGGACAACGTTGGGGGCGACACGGAGCATTGGGCGCTGAAGCTACTCAAGCCATGGAGTGGCGCCAAGTACGTCACCCTCGTGACGCCCTTCCTGCAGAACACCGACAGGCTGGGTATAGCTGATGGCATGATGCAGACCGCTGCTACAGTGGCCACCAAAACCTTTAAGGTGAGCATGAACAGATTTTGACCAATTGCTAAAAAATAGGAGTTTACTACACTTCAACCGTTTCTGAAATGATCGGAGTGCAGCAGGTTGTACGATCAGAATATTGAACCATTGAGAGATTCGTTCAATGGTATGCACTTGCTTTTCAATTTTAACATCTGTGTACTCATCAAAGACACAGGGAGAGGGCATTTGACCACATGCCTTGGGTGTGCTCTTCCAAGGTTCAGGTATCAGGCCTGTTGTGGACCATCTGGACCCAGTAGAACTGCAATGGGAGTTGGTTCATATTGCTGGCAATGTCAGGCTTGTTCCTGGTGGACGTTGGCCTCTACTAGGGCTGCCCTTTGTCTCCAATTCTCTTCATAACATTTATGAAGAGAAGAGTGGAGCAGGAGATTGACCAACAAATTGGTACAGTTGTAGGCATGCCAGTCTTTTGTGGTGAAGGTGAAGCTGTTGATTTTAGTGGTTGATCTACATTCCTACTTTCATCTTTGTCCACAAGCTGTGGTAGACTGAAAGAAAAAGATTGAAGCTCTCCATTAGATAGAGCGTGAGGAGCTCAGATATTCAGGAGGCCCTCAGAGTAGAGCTAACCACTTCAACTGGCTCCACATCAAAAGGAGCCAGTTGAAGTGGTTCAGACCGAGGTTGCCTGCTCACGCCCTGAGCCACCCTGGCACCTGAATGTGACTCTTAAACCCACACATAATTATTTGTACAGATGATGTTTAATGTTGTCTGTTAGATTGGGCTCCAGTGTTCCATTTCCAAGTGTTTTCTTACTATTAGACATGTTGATTTTTTTTTTCTTTTTTTCTCCTCCCATTTAAACAATTAGTAAAACAGCCACCAAATGGAAGGAAGAAAAATATCCAACTTCATACCTGAAGAAACAGATGGAAATGCATGAAAACGCAACAGAGAAGTCAGAAGTTTCCACACACTTTGCGATCTAATGTCAGATCACAAAGTGTTTGAAATACTGCAGTTGCATTCTTCCAGATAAAGAGGAAGCTGTTCTAGCTTTCTAGGCACCATGTGATCATGTGTGCTCCAAGGTAGATGAAAACAACTCTTCAGTTAGAACAAATATAAAATATAACACCATCCACTTATACACACAGACACACACCAGGAAGCAGCATCCTGCTGCAGTGAATGAACACCGTACAGTTTGCACACAGTGCACTGCTGCATTCTCTTTCTCCTGACCGCACAATCTACAGCTATACCCACAGAAACAGAAACATGTGCAAAGAGATAACTTGGTGTTTAAAACAGGTTAAACCCTGCTGTCTGTGTCTTGTTTTCTTAGCATTAGATTAAAGTTAACATGCAGTCAGGTCCCTGACACAGGTTTTCTACTTTTGTCTTGGATTTTAAATTTTCAGAGGCTCACGAGTAATTAGACAAACTAATATTATTTTAAATATAAGGATTGTTTTTAATGAAAATCCTTTGTAGTGACCTGAAGTCACCAAATACTGTTTTCCTCCTTTGAGATGCTCAGCTGCTGCTTGTTTTGTGGGTCTCTCTGCTTTCAGTTTTGTATTTAATAACTGATAAGCTGCTCTGTTGAGTTGTAGAATATTCTGTTTCTTTGCATCAAGAAACTCTTGGGTTGGGTTGGTGTGAGCTGTTTCTCTCCTTCTCCACACTCCTTTGGTGCTGCAGCACCAAATCTGTGGCATCCCATTGGTCAGCACCAAGAGAGTGTGTAGGTAGTTAAGCAAAAAAAGAACAAACAAAAAAAGCTGAATGAAACCCAAACTGAGCTAAAAGATGCTGACTTTCAGGAGAGAAGAGCATTATATGTTCCATTTTAGCAAACTAAGCATTTTTAGAGGTTTATAAGTTTAATATGGATGGTTGCTATTTGTTAGTTAATCCTATTTTAAATGTTCAAGATTAAAAAATGAAGCTGAAGTACCACAACCTACAGTTTCTCTGCTGCCCAGCAGAGGCGCTGCAGTGAGTCAGTCCCCATAGTTAACCCCTAACCCCCTAACCCTATGTTAAAACATTCCAGCAGAAATAAACATGTTTACAGCCTGAGACAGAAACTGCTTTGGTCTCTGGATAATTTCCTCCTTTATAACAGCTGTATGGGGGGAGGATGTTTCTATAACTCACCTGTTTAAATTAGATTAATGTTAAATTGTGCATTATTAGGGGCGTGGCCTTTCTGACAGGTGGATAGTGACACAGGCGGCTGTAGCTGCTAGCTGTCTGCTAGGCTTCACCTCAGCTAACTGGAGTGTCTGAACCTCTGGACCATGCATTTTTAATGCAATTATCTGACCAATAATATGGCTGCTGTGGCTTCACTGGACTAACAGACCATCCAGGAAGTTGGTAACTCGGCCTCTTGTCCTTCTGTCTTCACTTTTGGCTTCAAAAAAATGTGTGGGTGGGGTTTCAGACTGCATAATTACTGGGTTATGGTGGATGAGTTCATCTTCTGTCTATAGTCTGATTATTTCTGCTGAAGACATAGTTGAAATCAGCGATTACTGACATATTTAAAAAACTCTGACATTATAACAGGCATACTGTTTTTTTTTGTTTTGTTTAACAGCTTTAAAGTAAACGTAATTGTACATGAAGACGAGCGTGGATGGAGGTAGCAGGCTGGGACAGCCCCACAGAAACCTTAGCTAACCCTAACCCTTATCTGTTAGTCTTTCTTGTTAGAAGTAAGGTCAATGAGATGGTGTCACGCCATCATGGTTACCCCCCTGAGTGTGTGGTAGGTGGTACAGGTTTTATTCACATTAACTTTCTCCAGAATGAAATCAGTAACTTAACAGTTTTAGGTGATGCAGGTTGAAGGTATGTTTGGAGTAAATCTGCAGGAATGAAACTGCTTGTTTGTGTCACTGTTTTCACTTCCTTTTCAACATGTAGGTTAAGTTTCCAGCCCCCCTCTTTTACCACCTTTAACCCCTTTGTTCTTCTGACAGTTAACCACACAGAGTGACTGTTTCAGTGTTAACAGTCAGACTTTCCCTGCATGTTTGGAGAGGGGTCATCTGCTGTTTAATATCAACATCATCATACCGTTTCATGCCCAGTGTCCATGTAATCTAAAGCAGATCTGAGAGTGACGTTTCCAGCAGCGCATTCATAATTTTGCAGTTTGCTATGATGATGAGGATTTCTCTGTCAGAGGGGACAAGTTATTAGTTTATAAATTTAAACTTGCACAAATAAAAAAAACAAAAAACAAACCTAGTATGAATTTGTCACTATCCATGTTTATTTACTATTTATTTTTTGGTCATCGCTTCAAAATTAGATTTTAGTGCAAAAAATGTAAAAAAAAAAAAAAAAGTTCAAAATTTTTATTTATTTTTTCTGTGTTTTATGCGGAAGACTATTACCATTAAAATTAAAGATAAATAAAAACAAATATCTCAAATAAATAAATAAATGCATGTTCCACGGATTGTTGACTTTACTGGATAAAATTCTCTTAATTGAGCTTTTTATTTGTTTACATTCACCTTTGGATTAAAATTAAAGAAGTTAAAAGTAATAAAAGTTTAAAACTTAATGTGATATTTACTTTCATTTATATTTATATATTTCTTTTTAATTTTCCATTTCTGTGTTATGTTTTTGGTAGTATTGTACAAAAGATTAAAACGGCCAAAATAAATAATAAATAAAAATAAATAAATGTGCCACAAAGAACATTTTTTAAAATGTTTGCTGTTACATTCATTTCTTTCTGATCCTCTTACCTTTCCTGTTTTGGTGCAGCACCTGATGAAGGGGGTTCACTACCGCTGGGGATTCTTTGCACCCAGTGGTCCTGCGCTGGATGAAGTCAGGGACATGGTGGATGCAAAGCAGGTGTGATGCTGGATTTAATTCTCTGTCCAGTGAACAGACCCTAACCATAACCCTAACCACTTTCCCATCATGTTGTAATATTTTAATATCGTGAGCACATTAAAAACCACAGACTGTATATAAAAGATGAAAGTAGCTTCTGGTTATAGAAAGTGAAGCCTAAAACATGCATTTTATTTGATGGCCCCTCTGGTTGGATTGTATAGAAACACTTTTTCTAGTTTAATTTATGGTCTCATTTGCCAGTTTTAAAGCATATAACACAATGCTTATTTTGGTCTCATTTAGTGATAAAATGGGTTGTGAGTCTGTCAGTTTCAGTTTTATCACATCTGATTTTAAAAGACTGAGGTGCCAAAAACACTCAGCTCGAGTCTTCACAGTGCGGCTTTGATAACCACTGAGTTGCTTTAGAGTGGTTACACCGTTCCTTCATATACGCACACTTGCATTTATCAAAAAATGTGTATTTTAAAAGTTTTATTTAATTAAACATACTTGAGAAAGTTATGAGCCTTTGATTCCATTTGATATTTCATCGATTATGTGATGCAGTGTGTAAAATCAGTGAATAGAACATTTCAGCAACAGCAAAGATGGTATCTTTCAGTGGAAAAAGACTTTCTAAAATCTTACTTTGGTGTAACTTCAGCAACATTTTTAAGTATTTTAGTTTTTATGTCCTGGTGACCACTGAAATTAAAAATAACTTAGATAATACTTGATGAGAAGATATTTAAGATGGCTGCCGAGTGGCAAAATGCTTCTAGAAGTTCTGAAGTTCAGCTGAAAGTGTTTCATCCCTTAAGCAGGTATCACCTCTTTACTCCTTATCGGTTTCTCACAGTGAACATGGTCCTACAAAAACATAGTCAGTGTGAAGAAGTATTCTTGTCTTTGGAGGATTTTTCTGAATAAAAAGTAGACTGCTATGAAAGCCTTAAATTAGACCAATCCTGCTCATGTCCACATTATATTTTACTCTTTGACTCCACCAAGTGGTGTTCCAGTTTCATGTCTATTGTTCTTTATTTTTTACTCAGTTTGTCACTTTAAGAGAGAGATTATCTCCCAGCTGTGGAGGATGTTGCGTTCAGTTCTTTTTATGTAAATTAACCAAACCCTAACTTTTTTTCACTAGAAAATTGCATGTGTCACAGTTCAGTTGGGCCATAAAATATTAGGGGTCACAGAGATCCAACAGTTGGGAAAAAAACTGATAATCTGAGCTTTTGGCTCACAGGAATTACCGAAGACTTCAAGAGAACTTCCCCACTGATGTGTGTCTCTCCTCTCTCAGATCCAGGCTGTGGTGGAAGAGACTTTCAGCTTTTCTCAGGTTCCTCAGGCCTTCGAGAAGGTGGAGAAGGGTCACGCCCGAGGAAAGACTGTCGTCCAGATCAGCAAAGGGGGTGATGACGTATAGCGCTGTACGTCTTGAAACCCACTAAATCTAAAGGCCTCAGTTTATGACGTGAGCGAGACAGACTTTAATAGACTCAGCCCACAAAAACGCATTCTTGATTCAAATTGAGATGTTCTCCTTGTGTACCTCTGGAGCAAACACCAGGTCCTCTGTTAAACCGTCCCAAGGATCATCACTGTTGATTATCGGTGAGGACTCAGTGAATTTGTATCGCAGGTTACTTGCTTTATACTTTATTGATCCCACAATGGGGAAATTATAGATGGGACAGGTTCAGACTTAACAGGTCATCAAGCATGGAAATGTTTGCTGGGGCAAAGATGCCCTGGGTATGCTGGATTTGTTTGGTTGTACACTGCTCAGGTAGACCTAGTGTGTCATGAGACTACTGCTGCTTTCACTCAGGACAGGTCATGTGAAGCGCCTGTTGTGGTCTCTCTTCCTCAGTATCCCAAGAGCTTTGATAGGTCTGCCAAGCTACCAGGAAGAACACTTAAAGTGTAAGGTGTGTTCAGTGCCTCCGTTCAGCCATCTTCTCGACGTCTAGCCTTACTTAATAAAGTTCGCGTGTCGCTGTTTGGACATCAGAGGCAAACATGAAGAGGACCCTGATGGGGAAATCAAATTTAAATCGCTTAAGTGGTGTTGCACCTCGTTTTCTATCCAAAGTATGTTCATGTATGTATGATTGCTTCTCTTCCACTGTTTGACTTTTCTACTTTTTATTGTTTGGCTCTTGAGCAGCACTATAGCTGCTGTCACTGGCCTGAAAATGTTTGAAAACACTGACAGCTGACTCAGTTTCAAACAATAAAAAAAAATAAAGACAGAAAAATCATTTTCATTTTAATGACCATATTCTCATACATACTCATACAGATGGTCGTGGAGTTAAACTCAAAGTCTACACAGTGTTTCTGTACAAACAATACAGTGAAGTTTGTGTAAAAACTTAACAGATCATTTTGATCTACAAAGAGCTTTTTGGTGTTTAAGCATGTCACACTTGATTCTGCAGCCAGTCAAAGTGTTTAGGAGAAAAGTACCTTACACGTAAAGAAAGGAGTGCAGCATTGAAACAGGGCTGAGGCCTCACTGAAGAAAACAGTCTTTGGTTTACAGTTCAGCTAAAAATGTTTTTTTCCTTAAACACAGAAAATTTCATTGTAATTTAAAAGTTCCACTTTCCAAGCAAAGAAGATGGCAGGGAACGTCTCCGTGTGCTCCTGATGGAGCTGCATCAGGAGGCTGAGAGGGTCAAACAGCTGTCACAGCAGCTCCAAACTCCACCTCTGGTTCAGCTTTCGCTCATCAAACATGTTGAGGATCACCTGGTTCTTATCGTACTGATGGCCACCTGGAGAACAGTGAAACACAGGTGATAGTTTTTAAATGTATCCTTGATTTAGGTATTTGTGGAGTGTTTGGCAAATAAGGATTAAAATCCCCCTGGACCTTGGTTCAACACAGAGGGTGACAAAAATGTTATTCTTCTCTCCTACAGCCTCGATTACAACTACATGCAAATGACCACTTATGGGTGATGACAACATATGATTTTCAGGACAGCCAATAGCTGCTGTCCTTTCCGTCAGTGTTGTGAGTCTACGAAGACATGACACAAGACAAGCTCCTGGTATTTTGTTTAATAGGAAGCCCAAAATTGTCCTCTTAGGTCCCTTTTTCCTCTACTTCCCCCTCAGTTTCACGCTGATCACTATTTTGCCATGCAAAATCAAGCATGAACAGGACTGTCGCAAGATCGCTCGTGCACATTGTGAACGAAACTGGCCGTGCCCGATGGTAGATAGCAAATGGCAGTGAAATAATACTACAGTGTGGCGATCTACCAAGGGGGGGGGAGAATGAGTCTGGTATACGCAATGGGGTGGCATGTGTGGGGTGCACGCCCGCTTGCTAATTGCAGCGTTAGAACAGTTCTGATAGCAAACCGGTGAAATTCTCAGTCCAGCGCAAGACAACCTCAGCATAGGGCAGTACCAGGCGATCAACTGCTGGCTAGAACCCTGGTTAAAGTTTGAAGTGAACAGAAGTATCTGACCTTTGACCTCCAGGATGAGGTCTGGTTTGAGGTGGCTATGCACCACGCCATTCGGGCTGATGCTCCACAGTTGGCTGTCTTTGCCTCGCTCAGGTGAAATGCAGAGCCGACTGCCAGCCATCATCACGCTGCCCGTGGACTCCAGGAAACACTCCTCGGCCACCTGAGGACAGAAAGGTAAAGTGGACCACATTAACACATTACATTTTATTCTTAATCTGTAAAGACACTGAGCTGTCTCAGTGATCCTGAGCTTCAGATAAAGTCTTGCGTTGCAAGTAAAATGAAGCCAAACTGTCTGGCTCTTTCTGGATATTAGTATCTCTTGTCATATATTTCCAGCAGCTGGATAGTGTAGTGGTAACATCTGGATCAATGATGAAAAAACGACGTGGGCCTTAATGATAATTGGGAAAGTTTCTGGGGAAAACCTGGTCTTGTTAGGAGAGACGGCATCCATCCCACTTTGGATGGAGCAGCTCTCATTTCTAAGAATCTGGCCAAATTTATCAACCCTCCTAAAACCTGACTGCCCAGGGTTGAGACCAGGAAGCAGAGTTGCAGTCTTACACGCCTCTCTGCAGCTTCTCTCCTCCTGCCATCCCCCCAAAACCCCATCCCCATAGAGACGGTGCCTGCTCCCAGCCCACCAAAAACCAAACCTAAAATCAGCAGAAAACTATTTAAGCATAAAAATTCAAAAACAAATAATATAGCTTCATCAACTGCACCAAAGAATAAAACAATTAAATGTGGATTATTAAACATTAGGTCTCTCTCTTCAAAGTCCCTGTTAGTAAATGATTTAATAATTGATCAACATATTGATTTATTGTGCCTTACAGAAACCTGGTTACAGCAGGATGAATATGTTAGTTTAAATGAATCAACACCCCCGAGTCACACTAACTGTCAGAATGCTCGAAGCACAGGTCGAGGAGGAGGAGTAGCAGCAATCTTCAATTCCAGCTTAGTAATTAATCAAAGACCCAGACAGAGTTTTAATTCTTTTGAAAGCCTGACTCTTAGTCTTGCCCACCCTAATTGGGAAATTCAAAAACCTGTTTTATTTATTATCTATCGTCCACCTGGTCCTTACTCAGAGTTTCTGTCTGATTTCTCAGACTTTTTTATCTGATTTAGTGCTCAGTTAAGATAAAATAATTATAGTGGGTGATTTTAACATCTATGTAGATGCTGAAAATGACAGCCTCAGCACTGCATTTAATCTATTATTAGATTCAATTGGCTTCTCTCAAAATGTAAATGAGCCCACCCACTACTTTAATCATACTCTGGATCTTGTCCTGACATATGGCATTGAAACTGAAGACCGAACAGTATTCCCTGAAAGCCCCCTCCTGTCTGATCATCATTTCTTAGTAACATTTACTTTAATGGATTACACAGCAGTGGGGAATAGGTTTTATTACAGTAGGAGTCTTTGTGAAAGTGCTGTAACTAATTTTAAGGATCTAATTCCTTCATTATTATGCTCTTCAGTGCCATGTGCCAACACAGTGCAGAGCAGCTACCTAAACTCTGCTCCCAGTGAGGTAGATTATCTCATCAATAGTTTTACATCCTCACTGCGTACGACTTTGGATACTGTGGCTCCTCTGAAAAGGAAAGCCTCAAATCAGAAGTGCCTGACTCCGTGGTATAATTCACAAACGTGCAGCTTAAAGCAGATAACCCGTAAGCTGGAGAGGGACTGGCGTCTCACTAAAGTAGAAGATGCTCATTTAGCCTGGAAAAAGAGTTTGTTGCTCTATAAAAAAGCCCTCCGTAAAGCTAGGACATCTTACTATTAATCATTAATTGAAGAAAATAAGAACAACCCCAGGTTTGTTTTCAGCACTGTAGCCAGGCTGACAAAGAGTCAGAGCTCTGTAGAGCCGAGTATTCCTTTTACTTTAACTGGTAATGACTTCATGGATTTCTTTAATGTCTAAAATTTTATTTGTAGAGAAAAAAATATTCAAAGCCATCTCCAAGATTTATCTTCATGTTCGGCTGCTTTCAGCACTGCTGGTATTTGTTTAGACTCTTTCGTTCCAGTTGATCTTTTGGAGTTAACTTCAATAGTTACTTCCTCCAAACCATCAACATGTTTATTAGATCCCATTCCTACTAGACTGTTCAAAGAAGTCTTTCCAATTATTGATGCTTCAATCTTAAATATGATCAATCTGTCTTTATTAGGTGGCTATGTACCACAGGCCTTCAAGGTGGCTGTAATTAAAGCGCTACTTAAAAAGCCATCACTGACCCAGCTGTCTTAGCTAATTATAGGCCAATCTCCAGACCTTCCTTTTCTCTCCAAAATCCTTGAAAGAGTAGTTGTAAAACAGCTAACTGATCATCTGCAGAATGACACCATGTTTCTAAGATTTGTGGGGGCTGAGTACAAGAACTTCAGTTTGATCTGAATTTAGAAGCAGGAAATTAGAGGTCATCCAGGCCTTTATGTCTTTAAGACATTCCTGCAGTTTAACTAATTGATGTGTGCCATCTGGCTTCATGGAGTGATAAAGCTGAGTATCATCTGCATAACAATGAAAATTTATGCAATGCTTTCTAATAATACTGCCTAAGGGAATCATGTATAATGTAAATAGAATTGGACCTAACACAGAACCCTGTGGAACTCCATAATTAACCTTAGTGTGTGAAGACGACTCCCCATTTACATGAACAAATTGGAGTCTATTAGATAAATATGATTCAAACCACTGCAGTGAAAATCAACACCTCTGAGAAGTTTAGAGACTCTTCTTTCTCTGAGAGCATGGCTGTTTTTGTATTCTGATCTTTGGATCCACAAAGCGCCCCCTCATAAACCTTCAGTCTAGCCTTGATGTGACTGAGAAAATCAGTCATAGCTGCTCAGTCAGCAGTGTTCTGCAGGAAGGTGGAGGTACTGTCATGCTTTTAAACAGTTGAACAATGCTAGCAAACTCATAAGTCAGTCAAATTCATTTGAATGCTGCTTCAATGAAATAATTATAGGAAATGGGACCTTTTATCATGGCTAATGCCACTAATCTGCTCCAGAAGACTTGCAATACAAACTCCATCTCACATGTCTGAACTTGCTGTGGGTTTTTCCATGGTTCTACACTCTCAAGCTTTCTGACTATTAGCAGATTTTTAAATTAAAAATCTGTGCTGTACAGTGAGATTTGGAAGAAAACGCTTTCAATGACTCTTCCAAATATTTCCGATACATGATGAGCATAGTACGACTATAGGAAATGCATAAAGGCCTTGCAAAGGACTTTTCTTGCTTTCACTGCTCACACACAATAAATTTTAAGGATGGGAAAAAATAAATAAATCAGAAAACCTCTTTGCTAACGGCATCTCTAAAAGTCATCTGGTGTTAGAGATGCTTCAGTCAAGGAGGTGAGTTTAGATATGTGAGTTGTAGAGGTACCCCTTCTTTTAAATGGAAGTTTAATAAACCTGGTTACTGATTCCTCAACTAAGATCGGTTGGCATAAACCCTGAATGAATCATAACTTGCACAGAATCTTAGTTGAAACGCTGCAGAGCTGGAAAAGAGTTCAAGCCTGTAAACTCAGGACTGACCTTGCAGTCCTGCAAAGATCACACAGAGAGCCCAACCATGAAACACATAGACAAGAATGGAAAGCTAGGACCTGCAAAAATCTCTAAACTGGAAAATGTGTCCATGTGTCTGCTATGAGAATAACTATGGAAATTACAGAGGAAACCGCTGAGCTCCAAAAGACACAAACCATTGCAGATCTCTCACATTCATCAGAACTTAATCTTCCCGAAAATAAAAATGGTCTTTAAAACAGAGATGGCAGCGAATCAGAAAGGTGAAATTATATACTAACACAGCAAAAAATAAAGAAAAGACAAAAAACACTAGAGACAAGACAACAGAGAGAGCACAAGTACACAGGCAGGGAAACACTGAGGGAACTAAAATCACAAGAAATGATAAACTCAAAATTAAAACCAGCCCTCATGCTTTAGGTTAGTAATTTAAGGTTGAGGTCAGTTATATTTACTCTCATATTTAGGCCTCTAAAATATCAAATTCACTTATGCACACATTTTGGTTCACACTACATCGTATCACCTCATATTATGCTTTATTTTAATTTATGCCTGTGTACCCCTGAAGCATGACTCAGCAGACCAACCTGTGTTTGGATATTATGAATTATTATGGGGATGAATTCTAATTGAGTGGGTTCTGTCTGAAAGTGCTGGTATATTAATTGGAGGAGGATCCATCATTTACTATGCCTGATTTTTCATAAAGCACGGGGTACTCCGGGGATTGTGTTTTTAGCACACTTGAGAACCTAATTGGCAGTTCGCCCAAAAGATATTGGTCTGTGATCAGGCTTCAGGTTTCACTTTATGCAAATTAGTGGGGAACAAAGGAGGGAGGTGGAGATAGTCCTGTGGGGAATCCTGATATGAACCCCCCTAGAGGTGTGTCCAAGAGCTTTTTCTGTCTTTGTTGCCTTTCACTTGTTTTGCCTTTGTGGGTTTTGCTAACTCATGTGCTTAAGACAGACACTCCTGGGAGGGGCTTAAATGCTTTTTTGTGTTTTTGTCTAACTCTGTGTGTTAATAAACCCTTGCAACAAACCCTTCTCATCTCCAGCAACCTTTTTCAAAATTCTAGTTTTAATTTAATCTTGCAAAAGGTCCGAATTGGAATCTCCTTGGCCGGAGGAAAGTTCACAGGTAAAATGGTTCACGACCCAACACCATCCGGACCTCAGGAAGGAGGTGCCACAAACAATAAAACCTCAAAACTGGGACGCAAGGACGAAAATACTAGTGTTAGCAGCCAGGAGGCAGTATTTTGCACCAGCTTCAGCTCACCAAGCAGCTACAAACCTAAACCTGAATAAAGACTGTTACACCAGCAAAGACTAAATAAATACAGGCAGGAACCCAGCCTTTAAAACACTTTGATCTTCACAGCTAAAGACGCTAGCACAAGCCAAATTTTGACAATGTTCTACTTGCTAATAACCTTCCTGACTTAAATACGCACCTTCTGATCTTTGGAGAAGACTTAAACTGTGTTATTGATCCTGTATTAGATAAATCGGTCAGAAGCTCTAAAGCACCATCCAATATGGCGAAAGCTTTTTCAAATTTTATAATCCAAAATGGATATGTTGACCCTTGGAGGTTCTTTAACCCCCAGGCCAGAGAATACTGTTTTTTCCCCCCCAATGTTCATCATACATAGACAATTTTTTCATAAATGGCTCTATGGTCGCCAAAATTTCAAGCACTAAATGTCTTCCAATTGTCGTATCTGATCATGCCCCACTGGTCTTAGATATAACATTGTCTTCGGGTAAAATAATTCAACATACATGGTTAAATTCTTTACTTTTGTCTGATTCCACTTTTTGCGATTATATCTCTTCCTTAATTGGTTATTTCTTAGCTATAAATGATTCAGTGGACATCTCAAGATCCTTATTATGGGATGCTCTTAAAGCTTACCTCAGAGACCAATTATCTCCTACTCTTACCTATCTAAATCAAATAAAGCTAGACAAAATGAGCTCTCTACCAGAATTCAAGCCTTAGATCGCCAATATGCACACAACCCCTCCCCTGAAATATATAAGCAACATCTTAACCTGCAGTCTGAATTCAATCTCCTGTCAACTCATGATGATGAGAAATGATTATTAGAGTCTAGGGGAAACTATTATGAATATGGTGATAAAGCTTCTTGTTTACTGGCTCACCAATAAAGACAAAGCTGCAAATAGTCAAATTTTGCAAATTAAAAATAAATCAGGGTCTTTGACCTCAAACACTATTGAAATCAACTCAGTTTTCAGGTCGTATTACAGTGATCTATATACATCTGAGCCCCCCGATAATCTTGAAAATATGAATCAGTTCCTTAATGAATTGGATGTCCCTACAATTGCAACTTTGACAGCAATAGAAATTGATGCACCCTTTGCTCTTAAAAAGGTTATATCTGCAGTTAAATCTTTACTGTCTGGGAAATCCCCTAGACCGAATGGATTTCGTTTCATATGAAACCGGCCCCATTATTATTGACAGTCTTTGAAAACTAGGCTCTCTCGCTCAGACAGGCTTCTATTTCTCTACTACTGAAAGAGGGGAAAGATCCTGCCTGTTGCAGCTCCTACTGGCCTATAAGTCTTCTCGATCATATTTGGTGAACAGACAGGTTTTATCAAAGGAAGACCACTTTTTTAATATCGGTACTCTATTTAACATAATATATTCTCGAAATTATAGTACCTTCCCTGAGGTGGTAATTTCCCTTGATGCTGAAAAGGCATTTGACAGAGTGGAATGGGAGTACCTATATGTGATCCTAAGAAAATTTGGTTTTGGTAGCAATTTTATTTCTTGGATTCAACTTTTATATACACCTCACCACTCTCATCTGTGAATACCAATACTTTGAATTCAGATTATTTTACTTTATCACGCTGTACATGCCAAGATTGTCCACTCTCACCTTTGCTCTTTGCCTTAGCAATACAGCCTCTCTCAGTAACTCTCAGAACCTCTTCCCTGTTTCAAGGGGTAACCCGTGATAGTACAGAGCATAGGGTTGCTGTTCAGATCCAATAACTCACCCTCTCTTCTATCATGGAAATACTTAAGCGTTTTGGCTCTTTTTTTGGGTACAAGATTAATATACAAAAAAGTGAACGTTTTCTGATAAACCTTGCAGCTCAGGAGCTTACACAATCTGACCTTCCTTTCCATCTAACCCACTCTGGCTTTAAATATCTGGGAGTGCATGTTACCAGTTATTTGAAGCCCTGCAAGCTGTCAAATCTTAATCCTTTGTTAACTCATGTAAGATTGGCTTTTCAAAGATGGGCAAACCTTCCTGTATCACTTGTCGGTAGGATTAATATTGTCAAAATGAATATTCTGCCTAAATTTCTTTACCTTTTTCAATGCATCCCACTTTTCTTACCTAAATCCTTTTTCAAATATTGTAATGTGAATGATTCCCTCATTTATATGGGCCAACAAGACACCCAGGGTTAGTATGACCCTGCTACAGAGTAAGCTTTGTGGTGGTTTTTCCTTACCCAACTTAAAGCTTTATTATTTGGGCAGCCAATATTCAGAAGCATATTTACTGGACTGAAAGATCCTCACGCTACTTGGTGCAATCTTGAGGCTCAATCATGTTTTTCTACCTCACTGCCCAGTGTTATCGCTTCCTGTTTCTCTTTCAAAATACACAGATAACCCGATCCTATTTGGCTCCCTAGAAATCTGGCATCAATTCAGAAGCCATTTTGGTTCTATTTCCGCTTCTGCTCTGGCTACAATCTGTAATAATCGTCTTTTTCCCCCTTCCGTTTTGGACTCTTCATATTGTATATGGGCAAGAAAAGATATAAAATGCTTAACACATTCCGTAGCTTTAGGGATTTGTCCTTTTTGTACAATTTGCCCTCGACATAGATCTATTCCGTTATTTTCAAATAAAACACTGTGCATCTTCTATGTTCTCAGAATTCCCAAACTTATCCCCCAAGCACCCGTGGGAGGATCTTTTTGAGCTGGAACCCCACAGTAAGGCTCTTATATCACAAATACATACTCGCATTACCGCTTTAGGTAATTACTCAACAAAAAAAAACTGTCTAAATGTGAACAAGAATTGGGCCTAAAATTTGGGGAAGATTATTGGGACAAAGTAGTTGACCGAATTCGTACTTCATCATCATGTGCAAGACTTTCCCTTATTCTGTTTAAGACAGTATACAGACTTCATTTATCAAAATCAAGACTATCAAAAATATATCCCAGCTTTTCTGATCTGTGTGACAGATCTGATACCTCCCCCTGTGATTTAACCCATCTGTTTTTCTGTTGCCCATTACTTGAATCATACTGGTCTCTCTACTTTGATGTGCTTTCTAATGTTTTGAATGTTACACTAAAACGCTGCCCACTAGTGGCGATCTTTGGTTTTCCTGTGGACTCCACTATAAACCTCGGTCGAATGCAGATGGATGTTATTGCCTTTACCTCATTACTCGCACGATGCAGAATTTTACTGTCCTGGAAAGCTCTTCATCCCCCTGCAGTGGCACTTTAGCTGAAGGATATCATGTTTTTTTTAAAACTAGAAAAAAAAAAATCAAATTTTGGCTCAGAGGGAATGCTGACCAGGGTTATTATAGTTAACGAAAAACGAACGAAATAACGAAAACTGAAATTGAAAAAACATTGTCATTAACTGAAATAAATAAAAACTAAAATTGCAATAAAAAAAATAAAATTAACTGAAATTATAGATAGTCATTTTTTAAAAGTCTTGTGGATTGATATGAAATAATTTTTTCCACTCT